>PVLD010008327.1:0-13693 GCA_004027595.1 Dinomys branickii
AATTTGTCATAGCTAAATCTTGGAAACAACTCAAATGCCCATCAACTGAGGAATGGATAAAAAAGCTGTGGTATTTTTATATAATGAAATATTACTCAGCTATAAAGAAAGGTAAACTCGAGGCTTTTAAAGGTAAATGGATGCAACTAGAGACCATACTCACAAGTGAAATAAAGCAGACCCACATGTGTAAACATCACAGTGTCTCCCTAGTGTAAGAACCTGAAAGGGTAAACGAAATCTAAAAGGTACAATAGATAGTGTGAAAGGGAAAGAAACTGCTCAAAAGGAAAGAACGAGTGGGATGGGGGAAAGGAGGAAATAAAAGGAGAAAATGTGTGTGTGTGTATTTACACAAGATGGCTGGGAAATTGTACTACTGATTTCTATTGCTTTCTTGAAAGGAACAGTTGATTTTAATTGTTTGATCATTCTTTCATGTCTATATTTGTTTATCTGAGTAACCAATGTGAAGATAACAATACGTAATGCAACCACCATTGTTAATCTCTTATTGTCAGAAATTCTGTATTGTTTTTACTGTTTTTGTTTCATGTGTGTGTTAATATGTTTTGGTTCTTTTATCTTTAAAAATAAAATTTTTAAAACATCACGAATCCTGACCCTATTTTAAGAATTTACATCAATAGCCAGGGATATAGCTCAGCAGCCTAAGCGCCTGCCTGGCAAGTGCAAGGTCCTGAGTTCAGATTCCTGGTACCAAAAATACCAAACAAACAAACAAAAAACCAGAGATATGACTCAGTAAGGTTAGAAATTATGTATGTATACATATCTAAAGAATTTACATCAATAATAAATGTTGCTATTTTTTGTATCAGAAGTTATTTTCACATTTTTGTTTAGTTTATACATATGATTGCTTCTCGGCCTTTTGGCTAAGATCAAGTGTAGTTTATACATATATACATATATCCTCTTGATTTTTCCTCCTTTTGGCTATAGACAGAACCAGAGCCTTACACATGCTAACTTTGTGTGCTAGCACTGAGCTACATACACTTCTAGCCCATATACACTTACGTTCTTTTTGATACATATTTAAGATCTACAACATAGTATTATGATACCTTGATATAAATAGGGAAGTCACTACGGTCGAGCAAATTAGCATACATCATAGCTGAATGTATGCATGGTCAAAATATCTAAAATCTCCCTCGGCAGTATCAATATATACTACAATTATGCTATTATTCTCATGTTGTACAATAGCTTTTTTAGGTTTATTCATCCTACATAACTTCAACTTTGCATTCTTTGACCTACATCTTCCCATTTCCCCCTCAACATTAGGAGCCACTGTTGTGCTGCTGCTTTGTGTTTGATGTTCTCTTTGTTCCATGCACACGTGAGCTTGGTAGTGTTTTCCTAACCCTCATTTCCTTTAACGTGATGCTGCTGCGTGCTGTCACAAGCAGCAGGGCCTCTTCTCACACTGAATGATGACCTATGGACGCGTATGCAGTTTCTGTCCATGGACACTGGGGTTGTTTATCTTGGTTACTGTGAATAATTCTGCAGTGAACATAGCAATACAGATACCTTTACAAGGTCTGAAGATTTTATTTGGGTACAGGCCCAGAGGAGGAACTGCTAGATCCTATGCTAGTTTTTTTTTTTTTAACCTTACTTTATTTCCATGTGGCACTTTGGGTTCAACTCAGTAGTTGTTTAAGTTAAAATACTGAAGATTATAGTTTACCTTTTCTCCTCTTTTAAGAGCTTATGCAACTTTTCTGCACGTGTTTCTATTTTGTTTGCTGCTTTTCTTCCTTTTCAGCTTGTTTTTCTCTTAATTCCAAAGATTTCTGCACGTACTTATGTAGTTTCTGCAGAGCATCCTCTGCATCTTTGAGTCTCCGCCAGCGCCAAAGCTGTCTCACAGCAACTTTCAACGTTGCAAACCTTCTCTTCTAACTGCCCTCCTGTTGCCACGAGTGTCTGGCGGAGGTATTTTCGTGCATTCCTGTGAGTTGGACAATGTTGTAATGCAAGTTAAAAATCTATTGCTTTGTTCAGACTTCCTTTGGTTGCATATAATGCTCCACGGGCTACCAAAGCTTCCACATTTGGTCTATTTCCAGAGCTTTATCGTATTCATTCGTAGTGTCCACATGACATCCAACCTTAAAATAATCAACTCCAATGTTCACACATTTTAAGGCCCAAGATGCAGACTGTTTCTTTCTTAATGCAGAAGCAAAATCATCTTCAGAGAAATTTTTGCTTTGTAGGCCTCATTAAAAATGGTGGACTAGATTAATCTATTCCTAGTTTTTCTAGGAGGAATTCAACTACTCCTGGATTAACAAATCCCAAAGAACTCTGCATGATACTTTCATAGGATTTCAAAGAATTACTGTTTAGCTCAACACGCCTCCTGTAGTACAGAAGAAGCTCTTCAGAAGTAATTACACCTAGCTTAATACTAGATAGGTGTGGTGGAAGAGATGAGCTATATAGACACAGCAAGCTTTTCATGGTACCTGTCGCCATCCTTGATTCCAGCTTGCACGATGTCACCGGTTTGGTGATATGATAAAGGATCTCCATGGTTACTGTGAGAAGGCTCATCTCTTAGTGGGCAAAGAGCTGTGATTTCTTAGCGGGAAGTGTCTCTCACGATGCCACTTCCTAAACAGATTAATACCATGAAAAAACCAAATTCCCGAAAGGATCTAATTCTTCCAATTTCTATATCACCAGCTCAGTATCTCGGAAAAAAAAGCTCTCTCCGATCCATACTCGGTATCTCCATGAATTGCTCTAAGGGTGGCTGTTACAGGTGATACATTGTGTCAACTTGGGGAATCTAGAGGTTTGGCTAAGTAACTCAGCAGTTGTAAATCTTGGGGTAAAAAGGACATGCCCTTACCCTTCTGGGATGTTGTTTGTGTTAATTTGGGAAGTTTAAAAGGTTAATTATGTGATTCAGCAGGAAGCCAGGGTGCTTACTTTGTATATACATCCTGGGCCTGTGGAAGAGGAGGGCATGGAGACTGTGTGAGAGCTACATGCCCTCTGGGTGGGGGTAGGCTGTTTACCATGTAGGGGAGAAAAGGAGGCTGCTTGCAGCCATTCCGCCTTTTTGCTGGTTGTTTTGCTGTGTTCTGCTGCCCTGAACAGTTTGCCCTCTGTCATGTGCCACTCTGCCTCAGAACCAGCCAAGTATGGGCTGAAACCTCCACAAACTGTAAGCTAAATAAACCTTTCCTTCCTTCATTTTGGGCGTTGCTTATTTTGTCTCAGCAACAAAAGTAACCAAGACAGTGGCATGACTGCAAAATGCTCTTTCATTGTCTCATGACCTTCAGATGTCCCAGGTGTATCTGATTTCTAGGAAAGTGCAAAGAGCAGATCTGCTTTTTTGGAGATGAATTTTTGTATTTTGACATGGTCGTATCTCTTTTGTGCGCTGTAAATGCTGCTGGGGTGGCAGACTGGGAGCGGGCTCTGCAAGTGCGGGTTGTCCAGCTGTTCATCCAAAGCAGGAGGGGCAGTGACGGTCCATGGTGGTTCAGGGACTGCCGCAGAAGGGCCAGGTCCATGACTAGCCTGCGGGCCCGCCGGCAGGTGGGCTGCGAGGCCTGTTCTGTGCTAGCTGCATGAGCCGAGTGATCTGTGAGCCTAAGGAAGCCGCCTCTCAGTAGGTGGAAACACACAGCACAGTCTACAGCAAGCTCTGCAAGTTCTTTTATCATTTTAGTTTTTTAGGAAATCCCATGCTGTTTTCCACAGTGGCAGCACCAGTTTACATTTCCACCAACGCATTGCGGGTCCGCTTTCCCCACACCTTCACCAACGTGTGTGTTCTTGTCTTTTTGATAACAGATATTCTAGCAGGTGTGAGATTGGTGGTGATGAGTGATGCTGAGCGCTGTCCCATATACCTGTTGGACGTTTTATATTTTTGGAGGAATGTCGCTTCAGGTCCTTTACTCTTTTTTCTTTTTTTTTTTTTTTGTAGTTAAATTCCTTACACACTTGAATATTACTAACCCCTTACCAGACACGTGGTTTGCAAGTATTTTCTTCCAACAGACTGCCTTCTGTTCTGTAGTTTCCTTTGCTGGTCTGGAGCTGTTTGGGTAGATGGAGTCCCACCTGCTTGCTTTTCTTTTGTTGTGCATTGGTGTCCTAGACAAAACACTGCCCAGACCGCTGGCAAGGAGCGTTTCCGTTTTCTTTGTGGAGCTTCAGTTCCAGTTCTTTTCAGTTCTCTGATCCATTGAGTCGACTTCTGTGCGCAGTGGGAGGTAAGAAGGATTCGGTTTCATTCTTTGCATGTAGCTGTTGCTGCTGTTCGGATCTGCACTGTCCCTCCCTGAGAGGCTCACGTGTTAAACTGGTGTCCAGCGTGGTAACTCTTGGGAGAAAGTGGAAGCTTTCAGAGGAGGTGAGCCTAGCAGAGGTGTGTGCACCCCCGGAGGGAATCAAAGGAACTTGGCCCCTTCCTCTTTGTGCTCTGCGTGTGTTTTTTTTGAAGACAGGGTCTCACCATGTAACCCAGGCTGGCCTCAAACTCAGCCATCCTCCTGCCTCAGCCTTCGGAGTACCAGGATTGTCAACACGTGTCAGCACGTCCAGCTCTTTGCTCTTCTCTTTTTAGCTCCCATCCATGAGCTAAGTGGTTTGCTGCAGCATGTGCCTGGCCACAGCCCCAAACAATGGAACCTATTGATTCCGGGCCAAATGAGTCAAAACAAAGCTTTTCTCTTTGTAAGATGATTATCTGAAGTATCTGTTACAGTAATAGAAAACCAACGCGAATATCTATTTATTTTTTTTTAATTTTTTTTTTTTCAGTACTGGGGATCAAACTCAGGACCCTGCGCTTGCTAGGCAAGCGCTTATTCCACTGAGCTATATCCCCAGCCCTGCCATGCAAATATCATTTCTCCAGTGTCATTTACTAATGAGATTATCCTTTCTCCATTCTGTGTTTATCTTTGGATAAACAGAACAGAATGCCAGTTCCATTCTGTTACTGCTTTATAGTTGTTTTTAAATAAGGTAGTATGGATGCATCTAGCCTTATTTTTTTACATGTTAAAATTATTTTTACTGTACAAAAGTCAAATACAAAATGTTATTTGAGCAGTCTGAGTCCTTCCATTTGGTGGTGGAATTTTTTACCTTGTACGGCCCTTCGAGGAACTGGTGTGGCACGCAAAGTCCACTGGGGTCAAATCTGTATAGTCAATGTCTTAACTAGGGCTAGGGTCTGCCCAGAGTTGCAGGAGACCACTGAGCACACGCCAGGGACTTACTGTGTAGCAGCTAAGGTACCTGGCTACCCGTCCCACTGTATTTAAAGCTGAGCACCCTGGTCCTGGGCTAATGTTTAGCTCAGTAAATCTCGTCCCAGAAATTGGGCCCTCTTTCCCCAGCTGTTTCCTTGGGCACCATATGCCCCAGATCTAGCCAAGAAAGTGGGCTCCAAGGCCGGCGGCTTTCCTTCTCGGTGCAGCCTTTCCCTTCCTCCTACCGTAGTTCTTTTCTGGGTGTGTGTGTGTGTATAATGCCACTGTTAAGTGGAATTATTTTTTTGCCTAGTTCACTATGAATGCATAGAAATGCTTTTTATAACTTGCAAATTTTTTATATTTACTAGTTCTTTGGGTTTTTCGGTGGATTCCTCGGGGTTGTCTATATTTAAAAAAAATGGTAGCTGCCAAATTTGACCTTTTTACTTTCAATTTGATGCCTTCTCTTTTCCTTACCTCATTGCTCCAGCTAGGGCGCCCAGTACTATGCTTGGACAGAGGTGGGAGAGCGCGTACTCATTTCGTAGTCTTTGAAGAAAAGCTTTCATCTTTACTTCCACTGAGTATGTTTCAGTGGGCTTGTCGTGTAGGCCTCGTTCATGTTGCGCTACCATCTTTCTATACCCTACTTCACTGAGGCTTTTTACTATGAAAGGCTGAATTTTGCCCAGGGATTTTTCTGGATCTATTGAGATATTTTTTGGTCTTTTTTTAAATCACTCTATGTTGAAACATTCTTGCATTGTAAAGATAATCTGATCAGGGCAATATTGCTTCTAATGTGCTGTTGAACTGAATTGTACCTCACCAGGTCTTCTCACTTGGTCTGTGCATAGAGTTAGCTGTATAAATGGGTGCCCTTCAGCTATGCTAATTACTTCTAGCACCATTCCCCTTGTGTGTGTGTTACAAGAGCGTCGTCCAGTATGCTTCTGCCATTACTTAAGATTTTTATGTAGATGATATTTTGTGAGGTTTTTAAATCAATGCTTCGTAAGAATTTGAAGGCTTTTCTTAAGAGGCTGAAGTTTAACCCTATGTATGTGTTTTTTAAAGACTTGATGTAATTCCATCATATTATCCAGGCCTTTCACTCCTTCATTAATGGCCTGTTGCAATTTTGTTGCTGGTGAGTTTTAATAATTCATATTTTAACCATCCAGTTCTTCTGCAGTTTTTCCTCTCTCAATGTATCTACTTAGACTCTGTGACACTTTCTTTCAGGTTAGCTATTACTGTGCTTTAGTTCCATTTTACACTTTTGCCTCACTGCTTTTGTATTTTTAGTTAACAAAATTGTATGTATTTATTGTGTACAATGTTTTAAAATATGTATACATTGCAGAATGGTTAGCTAATTAACATATGCTGTACATGAGTGTGGTAAGAACACTTAAAATCTCAGCAATTTTCAAGAGTATAATACACTGACTGTAATCACATTATATAGCAGAATTTCATAGGGTAGATTATGGGTAACTACATTAGTTCACTGATTGGTTTAGCATAGTTCTGGGCGTGGGTACTGGGAAGGCCCACCCGGATGTGGGTGGCACTAGCCAATAGGTTTGTAGCCTGGCTGACATAGAAGGGCAAAGGCGGCTCGCTCCCTGCCACCTGCCCTGCCTCAGACTGTCTCTCCTCTGCCTTGCCTTGGAGCCAGACTCTGGACTGAAACCTGTACGAACTGAGCTAAAGTTTTCCTCCTTTAATTGTAGGTGTTGGATACTTTCCCCAGCAATAAGAAAAGTAACTCAGACAGAATCTCACTGGTGATCTTTGACTTTCCTATACCAAATTTATCTTTCCCCAAATTTCGACAGTTTTCTATTACTTTTTTGTTGTTTTTGAGGCAGCTTTGCTGTGGAGTCCAGAACTATCTGTATAGCTGGGGCTTTCCTTGAATTTCCAATCCTCTTGCCTCAGCCTCCCAAGTGCTGCAAATACAGGCGTGCACTACCACAGCTTTTGTTTTTAAACTGGGGTTCGAGCCCAGGGCCTCATGTATGCTAGGAAAAGCACTCTTACCACTGAGGTACCTTCTCAGCTTTTTAAAAAAAAATTTGAGATAGAGGTTCTTCTAGGTTTATCCAGGCCAGCCTTAATTTGCAGTTCTCCTGCTTTAGCCTCTTAAATAACCACCATGCCTGGATTTGCTGTTCCTTGAAATGTTTTCTACCCTTATTGGGTAGCCATCTCTCCTGACTCGTAACTCATTTGCCCTCCCTAGTCTCTTCTTTTTTTTTTTTTTTTTTTGTGATGGGTGTTTGCAACAGGGTCTGGCCATGTAGCCCGGGCTGCTGCCTCAGCCTCCCGAGTGCTGGGATTACAGGTTTGTACCACCATGCCTGGCTCCTTATGGGTGTCTTTTATGAACTATAACCTGAATATTTGCTTGTCCCATAAATTGTATGAGCTCTTCCCTTTTCCTCCTTGGACTGTTTTCTAACAATCCTCAAGATTTTCTGCTTGATTTCTACTGTTGTCATACATGATTTTTTTTTATTAGTGAAACTTTCAGCTTCAATATACTTTCAGAAAATAATTTTTTACTTAGTTCCTCTGATCTTGTTTACCTTAATTTTCTTGGAGTTTGCCAAGTTTGAATTTGATAGTTTGTAATCCTTTTATGGTGTTTTGGTGCTTAACTCTATTGCTTTGAAGTGTCTATCTCTCTATTCTTAACCCCCAGGGCTGTGCATTGCTGTCTGCACATGTAAGAAATAGGATCTTGTTTGTTTTTTTGCAGACTGACTTTGGGAAGGTCCCTTACCAGGAATTCTGGGAGAGCCATCCAGTTTGGCTCGAAGGTAGGCTTGCTGGAGTCACGCAGCTGACCTGGATCAGGTCAGCAGGCAGACGGGCCCGGTGCCGCGCTGTGGCCCTGTAACCACTGGGATGGACCAACTGATTGCATCTGCGGGCATGGGACTGGATTCCAAGGGTCGGCTAGGGGGTGGGGCAGGCTTCACACTTAGGGTCTTAAAGACCGGCCTGGAGACTGGCTTTGTGTGTTTGCTGTCTTGGAACGGGGCTCTCTAGGGGTAGTTCTGAAGCCTGGATCCTCACTGGCCTGCTCAGTGCCAACAGGTACCAGGACAGGCATAGACCTCAGTCTCTTTTGGCACGGGGCTGTTGGCCGTAGACCTGTAGGATGGAGTCATCACTCTGGATAGGGTTGAAACATGTTTCTCAGTGCCTGAGGTACCATTCTGCAGCCCAGGGCTGTGGGGGCAGTCTGATGGCCTGGCCTTGGGGTGGCCCGGACCCTGAATCTGGAAGGGCCAGTAGAGAGCCTAAGATTGGCCCAGTGCTGGGGTGGCCTGGATTAAGGGCTCTGGGCAGGTCTGGTATAGGTGTCTTAAGGCCAAGTTCCACGCATGCTCCCCTGTCTCCCACATGAGAGTATTTCCCTCGTTGCTGCACTGCCTGGGGCTGCGGAAGGCTGGTGTGGGTAACATGGACTGCCCTTACGACCCTCTTCAAACTGTCTACACCCACATGCTGTAGGTTTCCTTAGCTCCTGTGAAGTTACTTTTGCATGTGGTCATGACAGTTGTTCAGACTGACACTGGGGAGAAAGGGCAAGTGCTAACCAAGTCCTGTTTTGTCATCTTGAGAGCCCAAATTCCTTTCAATCTTTTTCTGTTTTTGGTGGCGTTTTGTCTTTTTGAGACAGTCTCGCTATACAATTCCAGTTGGCCTTAAGCTCACTTTGTAGCCCAGGCTGGTCTCTAACTTGTAAGATCCTCCTGTCTCAGCCTCCCAAGTGCTGGGATTACAGGCATGCGCCACCTTGCCTGGCACTGTTTTTTTTTTTTTTTTTAACAGTATTTTTTGCCTATGTAAGTTTGCTTAGCTATTTGAGTTCATTGTTTCCACCCTTTTCTTTTTCTCTATTAATTTTAAGTATTTAAGGCTGGACACCAAACCCAGTAAGTTGCTACATGGTAGCACAAATATATTTTCTGTGCCTTTCCACTGAGGGGTTTTTCCTTTCACAGGAAGACAGGAACATAATTAATATGTAATGGCCAAGACATACTCCAAATCAATGTTGGTCCTTATTTACTCTTTTCAGGCCATGCATGTTAATAATTAAAACCAAGACCATAATATACAACTATGTTACCAAATATTTATTTGGCAAATACATCCCAACCAATGGCTTAATGATTTATGGCTAAAATAGCTGGTATTTCTGGGGGGGGGGAGATGGCAGTACAGGCCATCATTTACCTTCTCATAGTCATGGCTGTACCAGACAAACAGACTGCGGCAAAGACTATCTATGAAGCAGAATTCACATCTCACCCAACTCAGCTTACATTTTTCCCACCATTGTCTAGGGCTGTGCCAGCCAGCATGCTCACACTGGCCAGCGGAGCACACATGGTATAGCTGGTCCAATTGAAGAACGTTGTTTAGTATAAAGTGCCAGATTTTGAAGACTCAGTACAAAAAGAATGCAAAACTTTTTAAAACGCACACTTTGATGCTTCAGTGCACCTAATGCTTTCACAGTGCCATGCTGCCTGCCTGCAACCTTTGAACATAACAGCACCATGTTGCCAGGTTAGTGTTAGCATTTATTTTAAAAATACACAAAATATAAATTTTATACATCAAAGTTTGATGACCTCACTTATACAATGTTCCATACTTACCCGGTTTCGTCTGCATTTTAATGCAAAACAAGAGGAGATGGATTTGATTCTAATTTTTTGCTATGGTTCATGTAAACAGCTGAGACGGCTACATAAAGTAGATTGCTGTAAAGTGGCCAGAGACCCACAGTAAAACAATTCAATTTGGTTTAATGAAATTGGCAGAGGTCTTAGCAAATAGGTGATCTAACACTAAATATTGGCTTTTAGGCATTTTAAGTATTAAAAGCCTTGAGGTTTTATTCATCTTGTAAACATAACTTTGACTTTGTTGGCATTAAGTTTAAAAAGGAAAATATTAAACCATGATTTTCATCATCCTGCCCACATCAGTATACTCTTTATTATGAGAAGGAAACCAACTAATAAGCAAAATACACCAGAAATTTCAAAGTGTACTGCAAAGAAGGTCCAGCTGCTCTCTCCGGGAGTGATCTCACATAAGCTGACGCTGCCACCAGCTGTGTAGGGTCCCTTTCTCTCCCCTGGACCATGCAGTGCCACAGGCCCTGAGCTGTGCAGTTCCTCTTGCTCGGTGTCTTCTCAAGCAAGTCAAGACTCAGACTTCTGGCTGTGCCATCCTTTCCTCGGGTTTAGGTTTGCTGGGTTAGTGGTTTGCTACTGTCGTCAAGACTGTACTGTCCCTTTAAGGTACCACATTCCACCATAGCTCACACAGCAGTCCTGGAAACAGAGAAACGTGTTACAGGCAGCTGTCAGCAGAAAAGGTAGCTACTGCCTTCTGTCCCAAATTTCAAAATTCAATCTGTGATTAATGCACGGACTATAATCAGGAGCTGCCTGATGATGCAGCTGTGCTAAGTACGGTTCTCTTAGTGTTCTGGCTCATGGGCCACGCTTTCCTTGGGGATATTCACAAAATAAGGGACTACTAAGTTGGCCAAAACAAAGATGCATATCACTTGTACATACAACCTTAAAGGTTTAGTGCATCAAAATATAAGGAATTACAATGTTTCTGCAAGTATATGTATACTGCAAGTTCAGAAAAGCATTCCAGGTAATAACTACTTTCATACATTTGAGATAGTATTCTTTTTCAAATTTAAGTTACAAAAAAGTAATTCTCCTAAAGTCATCCACTGGTACTAGGTTAACATGGCTGTACAACACTCACGAGGACAGTGCGAGATCCACGTAAGTGTCCTTAGAGGATGAGGAAGATGACCACGAGACCCAGTGCAGCTCACTGCTAGCTGCTGAGCGTCCGTCAGAGCAGCCGGGAGGGCCCCAGGAGGCCGGCTTTACTGAACGTGTACGTATCTGGCCGCGGCACAGGGCAGAACCCCGTCCTGACAGTGGGTGTGCCCTTGTTCTCACCCTCGCGTGTCAGAACTGAGATGCGCGGCCCTTGCCTACGGCTGTGCACACAGGGACACACGGTACCTTTAGCACTTTATCCACCTCCTGCTTGCTTAGATCTTCTCCACACTCTTGGGTCAAACGAGACTGGATCATGTTCCGGCGTACTCGGTAATTTTTGGAAAAAATTTCAAACAAAACCTGTCGATGCTTTAGTAGCAAAAATAGGTTATAATGGGAAATAGTACCCAAAAAATGAAACACTCCCAAATGACAGAAATCTAAAGCCACAGACCCAGCCCTGCACTGCCATCTCGAATAAAATCCTTGCCAAGCACTTCTGTTAGAGATTAGTGAGTTCGGTTAATCTGCCCTCTCTCCAGATCCCAGCCACAATACTGTTCACAGGAGCCCACAAAGCAGCTCAGGACGAGCCTGGACTTTTGCTTGGCAAAGGGAGTTAACTGACGGAGCAGGGAGGAAGCCACACTGAAAGTGCTCGGAAACGTGGCACGGGGTAAGAGGTGTCGAAACCAGCTACAAGTCCTGAAAAACACACCCTCACACCCATGAAACATGGGAGAAGCCACTGTGCCCCCAAGTAAAAATTACCACAGAGAGCTGAAACCATCACAGAGACAGAAAGAGTGTTAAGTGAGAAAAGACAAACTAGTGGGGGTCCAATATCCAACGCAAACCTAACGAAGCAGAGAAAGATGTGGGAATCATCAGCTCCTGGGGTTTCCAGGAACCAAGCTGCTTTATAGATAGTTCAGGGTAGGGATGAGTCTGCACCAATATACAGAATATAATGTAAAACTCCTCCACTTTTTGATAAAGAGGAGGATAGGGGTCCATTTTAAAAGTCGAAAATCTTGGTAACTGCAAAATGGGAAAGATACCTTTTATTCAGAGAGAAAACACCTTGTCCCTTAAAATTCTAGTCCCACATGATACTGATACTATTTGAGGGCAAAAGCAAGCCATCTGAAAACATGAAAGAATGCAGACAACTCCTCTGAACCCTGAGAAGCTAAAACAACACCTGGAGAAGCCAGGAGTCCAGACACCGGCACGACAGGGGCGGGCAGGAGGTAAGGACAGAAGCTTCCAGCGAGCCCCTCTGGAGAGCGGCATCACTGCCCGCGTGTCCGGCACCGTGCCAGCGAGCACAGCAGGCGGCAAAGCAGAGGTGCGCTGCACAGTGCACGCCGGCCTTGGCGCCCACAGGCACGTCCAGGTCCACCCAGTATGACGCGAACAGTAAGGACCGGCGGGCCTGCGAAGTGGTCCCATTAACTGTACCGTGCCTCCCTCTCCCGGCACAGCGGAGGGCCGAGCCTCCCCACCACCACCACCACAGGAAGCCTGCAGCAGCGGCCAGCGCACCCGCAGCAGCACAGGCGCATGTGAGTGTCAGAACGGCGCTAACTCTCAGTGCTGTCTCCTTGTGACAAGGTCACACCTGAGGAACGAGGTGGTGTAGGGCTGGAATCAGCGTCCCTATAAAGATTTAGTCTTATTTGACTGGGGGCAAGGGGCAGACTTGAGAACAAATTACCACGGAGCTACATCCCAGCTCCTTTTCAAAAAATTGAGACAGGTCTTTTCAGTTACTCAAGTGCAGCCCCATCTACAACCCTCCTCCTGAGTGCTGGCCACCGACAAGAACGTGCCACCACACCTAGCACTCACTACTTTTTTCCTTTACGCTATCAGGGCATCTTGGGTAGGAAAGCCAAAGGCCACCTATTCTGGCCAAAGCGAGACGGGCTCCGGGAGGCCCATGTGAAGCTGAGCCACACCTCCTACCTCACAGGCCAGGGGAGGCCAACACTGCCCGTCCGCTCCGGTCTCGGCTCGCCCACCAGCACCCTCTCGGTAACAGGGAGAGAACACTGCCTCCTTTCTTGGGCACAGTGGTACTTTAGTAGCAATCAATCCTTACTCTCTAAAGGTCAGCAGGTCACAACGTAAAGAAAGCTCCTGGACCTCAGGGCCTATGTATGGCTCTGCACCACACAGAGGGCACCGCTTATTTAATTCCCACCTCTGTCCACCGGACACCAGGGACCCCGTCTGCCAGGTGTGACTGGAGACAAAAATGACCACCTTCTCTAACCTAGATTCAGGGCCTGAACCCAGGTAAAGAACCCTTTACACTCTCGCTGCCGGAGGCTGCTGGGAAATGCGCTTGCTCTGGTTCCAAGATCAGCGGGTGCCACAGTCCCCAGGAAGCTCTGTAGAAACCCTAGATGCCTAGGTCGCAACTGAAGGGAATGCAATCTGTGAGAGTGCAGGCAGGGAATCTATCTTTTCAAAGGTCATTCTGATGCTGCCAGCGCCCAGTGTACAGTTTAGGATCTCCAGGATCAGGCTCGAACTACTGGCCTGGCCTGCGATCACAATGCA
>PVLD010008327.1:13793-37621 GCA_004027595.1 Dinomys branickii
CCCCCGGCACCCACACCCCCCCTGCAACCCTACCCCGCCTGCACCAGGGTAGCTGAGGGAGGGCACAGGACATTGCTCCATCCCAGCCCTGGCCAGGGGGCTCAGGGTCCCCACAAAGCTGTGTGAGACCATGCCCTGCAGGTGGCACTGTGGTACTCAGGGTAGGAAGACCAAGCTCTTCCAGCTGGGCCTCAGCTCACTGCCTCACATCCCTGTGTCCTCCCGCCCCAAGGCACCCGCCTCAGATGTCCCCACCCCCATCGCTCCTCAGGGAAATCCCAGTCATTTCCCCACACCCACGCCACTCGCGCTGCAGGGCCACAAGCAGGCAGCCATGAAAAGGGTGGCATGGGTCCAGTACCCGTAGAGAAGGGCAGAGGAAGGGGGTCCCTGGCACAGGGGGTCCCAGTCCTGGTTTCACAGCACAAGCAGCACTAACCGTCACTATAGGGAAAGCCTGATGTGGGCTTTACGCCATCGCACCTGACTGTCACCACGCCCCTACGTGGGAAGCAGACTCAGAGGTTTGCTCCCCGCCACAGCCCTACACGGCTGAAAGTGGCAGAACTAGGAGTTAAATGTACTTCGTCTCCCTAAGCACAGCTCCCTGGCATAAAAAAGAGCTAGCTGGACCCACAGCCTCTCCCTCCCAGCTTGGCCTTTTCATGGCTACCTGCCGACCCTGCAGTGCAAGGGGCATGGGTGTCTTGGGAGCTGGCCAGGCCTCTAAGCCACACTTAATGAAATCCTTCTGGGAAATGACTGAAAGGACGCCCTGAGATATCCCTAAGGAGTGACGGGGAATGTGGCACTTTTTGGGACACATCTGAGGGTCAGCACCTCAGGGCAGGAGGACAGACATGGTCACTGTGTCAGAAGACAAAAGAGTGCACCAGGGAGGGCCACACTGTCTCCAGCCATATACGAAGAGGAAGGAACATGGTCAGGGCAGGTCCTAGGGGTCAAGAGGCCTCTGCAAGTAGACCACATCACTTCCTCATCTCTACCCAGGATGCCCTCACACCAAGAAGACGTCCTTCTCTTGCTAGGCCTTAAGCATAGAAAAAGGTAAGATTTGCAGAGAACTAGACACACCTGCTGGATGGGTGGGGGCCCCAACCCCCAGGACCTTCCAAGGACACATCACCAAGAAGGCCCTCTGCCCACAGGGCTGGGGTCCAGCACAGCCAGCCAGCCAGCCAGCCAGCCAGCAGCATGAGATCCACAAAGGCCCCTGTCCAAATTTCTGTTCCTCACACACACATATGTAGGCTTTGGCCTCCAAAAATACTGCTGGGGGGCGGGCAGGTCCCACCCTGGCAATGGACATGTCCATGCCTCTTCCTCAACCCCACCCTACCTGCTGCTAGGGCTGGGAGAACAGAAGAACCCCAGCTGCCTCCCTGAGGCTGCAGCCAGTGTGTCTTCAACCTCTGCTAAGTCACCAGTCTTTTTTTTTTTGGTACCAGGAATCAAACTCGGGACCTGGTCCTTGCCAGGCAGGCGCGATTCTGCTGAGCTATATCTGCTATATTCCTGGCCCATAAGTCACCCATCTTGACACACTCTGCTCTTCCATTTCTCCCTCTGGGACGCCCTCCCACCAACACAAAAGCTGGGGTACAAGTGGAGAAGCCATACCACTGTGTGGCCAGCTAGCTTCTGAGTCCCCAGTGCTAGGGAGGAGCCCCCTCTCCTCAGCTGAAGGAGACAAGATGGAGCCGCTCCACAGAGGCACAAACTCCAGCTCTGCCGCTTCCTCGGTGGCTGGGGGCCGGAGAGTACCTGATTAACTGAGGCCTACTGTAGAGCAGGCAGCGGGTCAGGGCCTGCAAGGATCTCATCTGGTCCTATAACACCACGACCAAACCAGCCCCCTTCAGAGACGGACACGGAGCCACTCAGGCTGACCTGCTCACTGTCACAGCCAGCCACAGGCACGCCGAAGACACCCCGACGCCCCAAGCAGACACGGTCTGGGCAGGCCTCTCCCCACAGTGCTCTGCAGTCGGAAAGGTGCTGCCCTCCCAAAGGGCTGTGGGTGCCCCCTTCTGTCTGCCTGTCCTGGCGGGGGCAGGCTGTACTTACAGGCACCAGTATCTGCTTGCAGCCGGCGGCCAGCACCGTATCCTGCAGCATGTGGTCCGAGATGCCGCTGAAGAGCACATGGCCCCGGGGCAGGCTGGCCACGTGCTGGTTGAAGAGGCGCTTCAGCTCACTCAGCGTGAGCACGAACTGGCTCTGGAAGGTGGCCTCCACAAAGGCCCTCAGTTCCCGGGCCGCAGGGGCACTGGCACACCCCGGGGGCGGGTGCCTGCCGAAGCTGTCCCCGCCTGCCGCCTGCCCGGCAGGCAGCCCATTGGTCAGCCTGTTGCCAAGCCCATCACTGGGTGAGGTGTCCATGGGTTCCTCCTCCTCTGCTCCCTGCTCATCCTCATCCTCCCCCTCCTCACTCAGGGGCTCCTCTTTGATCTGCACACCGGGCAGGACCATAGACGCCTGGAGCTGCTCCTTCTGCCTCTGCAGCTCCCGCTCCAGGGAGGTGTGGTTCTGCTGAGCCTTGGTCTTGGCTGCTTGGACGCGCTGGTCTCCCGAGAGCAGCCCCGCAGGCCCTGGGGGAGAGAGCATTATGCAGGAGGGCACAGGACCCAGGCAGACGAAGACCTGAAGATAGAACCCAGGTGGGTAGTGGCCAAAGGCCAAAGATTTCACCCCTACCTTGCTTGGGGGGACGTGGCTCCCCAGTAACAAGGGAAGAGACAAATGAAATCAGACTCTCACAATCAATCCCACAGCAATCGAATAGAACTGCTGAGCTCATCAGTAGCTCCTCTCGTCCCAGCGCCCACTGACCCCAGAGAACACCAGTCTCAGAACCAGGCATAGCTATGGGGACCCAGACCTCAGATGCAGAGGCTGTGGGGAAGGAAAGGCACAGGAAGGCGTTAAAAAGCCGGGCATAGCATTGGGTGTGTAATCCCAGCTTCATGAGATGCTGAGGCAGGAGGATCACAAGTCTGAGGCCAGCCTGGGCTACTTAGTGAGCATCTATCCCTGCCCCCGCCCCCCCAAAAAAGAAAAAAAAGGCTGGAGACATAGTTGAATGCTTGCCTAACGTGTGAGGCCTCAGGTTCAATCCTCAATATGCAAAGGAAAAAAAGGGTCAGCAACAAGAGCCGGATATTCCTCGCTCTCTGCTGCACGCTAGAAAAGCTGCCTTTCTGGGGCCCACAGGTCCAGGCTGGAGGCCTGCCCCACTCGCAGCCCACATACCTGACTGTCCATCCGGTTTCTTTGGCATGGTCTCCTTCACAAGGTTATAGACTTTTTCTAATCTGAAAAAAATAAATCCTTTTAACTCTTAAGCCACATCTCCTGCCATCAGCCTCACAACAGAAACAAGCCATTCTGGTCACTGGGGCAGCACAAGCTCGCAGCCTCACAGGTCCCGCTCCCCTACAGGAGCCACATCCGCTCAGCACCACAGCCATAGTGGGGAGCAGAGCCCAGCCTCCTCCCTTCCCTGGCCCAGGTTCCCTTTCTCCTCTGAACCCAGATGTCCAGTCCAGCACCCAGAACACGTCAGCGCTGACACCAGGGGAGCCGCTGCACTGGCTCCAGGCTGGATTTGGGCTGGCCAGTGATGTCCACTTGGTAGGAGAAAAGTGGTGCACACAGGCCCCTGCACCTTCTTGGCAGAGCACTTTGCTCATACCGAGCACAGGGCCCTAGAAGCAGGGCACAAGGGCCACCTGGTACAGAACACAACCCCTCATCACCCCCTAAGTTCATACTTAGTCTGGATGCCCATCCACAGCAAGTGCTGCCTCTGGACCACATCCGGGTGCTTCTTGATGAACTCTCCATCATAAGGCAGTATGAATTCCCAGCCTTTATTGATCCTCACGAGGGCCATGTGCTCCAGAAAGTCCTTCACATCCTCGGCACAGAGCTGACGGGGAGTGGCAGGGGCAGGGTGAGGCACGGCCAACCCAGTTCCCCTTCAGCAGCAGGCCCAGGGCTCAGGTCATCAGAAACACTACTTACTTTGGTCACTGCTGCCACCTCTTTCCTTACCACCCATCGACTCTTTGTGAACTTCCACATCTGAAGGAGAGAAAAGAAGCATGTTCCAGGGCTGCTCCTGAGACTGTGATTTCAGGGCCTCCGTGAGGGCATGCAGGGTAGCTCTGCAGCTGGGCACCAGACAGACTGGGGTTGGCTCCTGGCCCTGCTCCTCACCACGTGTCACCTCAACTTCAATTCCACTTTCTGCGAGGTGCTCCGGTCCTCGGGCCTGGACAGCCCAGGCTGACCCACAGCCGGACTGACCCACCCCCTAAAAACACATTCCCTGGGGCAGAGAGGTTGCCGCCTGGTTGCCCACTGCATCCCCAGCAAGCCCGAGGCTTCAGGGAGGTAACATGGCAGCTGGGGCCCTCGGGCTCTCTGCACTGCATTGGTAAGTCACAAGGCAGCCAGCACCCCCTGCCCCAAGGGAAAACTTTAATTCTCAATATTTCTTTCCTTTTCTCACCTGCTCCACTTCAGTTCCCCTTGACCACAAAAGCCAACCCTGCCCTCATCCACTTTAATCCGCTCGGGTTGCTCTGACCCACAAACAACCCACTTTGCTCAGGCTATTCTGGCCCAAGGACACCTCCCCCTACCCCCCCAAAAGACCTTAATAAGCCCACGTTTTGCTCAGCTCAGGGCTGCCTTGGTCTGCTAGACAGCCTGCTACTCCCACTCCCAAAAAAGACTTCTCTCATGTCAGAAGGTCTAGTCTGGTTCTGTGTGGGGCTTGGTTCTATCATGCATTACAGTGGCTGCTGCCAGCACTGCACTGGCTAGAAGCTCCGTGCCCGACAGTGCTCTTACTGCCTCAGCACCCTTGGTCCCTAACCACATCTCGGAGGTGCCTGGAGGTGCTATGGATGTCTGAGACATGCACTTGGTGACCAGGCCACCATCTGCAGCATCTGCGTGACTAGGGAAGTGGGGAGCAGGCAGGGGCAGCTGCGGCTGAAGGCACTCCGATCCCCCGGGATGAGAACACATTGCTTAGGCCCTTGGCACCGCCCAGAAGCGCTGATAATATCCAATCAGGAAGAGAACACAGATACTCCTCAGACACCTTAGTAAGAGCCCCTGGGACAATGGTTACACAGGAGCACGTCGAAGACCTCAGAGGGCAGGAGCAAGAAGACATACTTCAGCACTCACAGCACGGTACCAAGCTCCAGGGAGGCAGCGCTGATCCCAGCAGCAAGGGTTCGAAGAGGGCACGGCAGGACTAAGCATTGGATGTGGATGGGGCAGGGCAATGGGGAAGGCAGGGTGCGCTAGCTCTGTAGTGATAGACGTGGGACTCTGGTGAAGTGGGTCCTGTCAGACCTGACCACACTCAGTGTCATGTGAGGTTGCTGTCCCAGCAATGTCACTCTGCCCAAACATTCCCAACAGCTGGTTTGCGCCAAGATTCTGATCTGTACAAACCTAGGCAAGATTCTTAAAAAATTGTCCAGCCAAATGAACCATGCTGCTGGTCCAGAAGGAAGGACAGAGGTTTGTGCAGCCGAGGCTCCAGAGCTCCAGAGAAGGCAGGCAGTGTCTAGAATCCGCAGGGAGGCCCCTGCACACCGGCCTCACTGCGACAGGGCCGAGGCCCTCATAGGCCTGTGCTGCCCCCACCCAACCCCCCAGAGCTCAGAGAGCCCAAGGTACTCACAACAAAGTCCCGGCCCCTACAGAGCACCTCAGCAGGCACGCCGCTGTGAGGACTGGATGAGTCCTTGGGGTACAGGATGTCGCTGCCAAAGCAAGCGGGGTAGCGGTCAGTCCTCGTCTTGTCCTTGGTCTCCTTTTCCTCCTTTCTGGGCTCTCAATCAGAAGCCCAGGCTTTGATCTGAGCCCGACCCAGACAACATCTTTCCCTACCATGCTCCCAACCCACTGGTCGCACACACCTTGTCTGTTGTGACAGCAGTGAACAGCTTAGGCCAGGCCCTGCCCCAGTTATGAGGACAGGTGTATGTGCTCTGAGCCTTGCAGCCTTCCTCAGACCTGGCTCTATATGGACATGCATGGGAAAGCAGCAGCATTCACCCCACTCAGAGCTTTTCCTCCTACCCCAGCCCATCCTCAGGCCACCCCTCACAAACCAGCCAGGCACACGGAAGGGTCAGGGGCTCAGAGACAAGCACGAGACTGCAAGGAGGCCAGGACTCTGGAGACCCCAGGCCCACGTGTGAGTGTGTACGATACCAAGAGAAAGTAATGCTAGAGCTGACACAAGGCCTTCGACACCTGCTCACAAGGCAGGTGGATGAGCTGAAGTCAGAGATCAGAACCTGGGCCCCGGAGAAAGCCCTGGGACAAGGAGGAGCGTGAGCCTTCAAGAGAAGAGGACTGATGCACGAGGCCCAGAGGACTACAGGGTATATGCCCAGGGTGCACACGAGCAGGGCACCAAGGCCCACGAGTTTCCACAGCACAGTCCTGTCCTTGTCTCTACGCACAGCCCCACCCCTGTAAGTCCCGGAGCACCAAGCACTGCCCACAGCTGCCTGACGTCCCTGCAAGGCTGGACTCCACAAGGGCCCAAGGCTGGTGCCTCGGCTGCCACACAGAGCCGCCAACTACTAAGTGGTCAGTGAGTCAGGCACAGGGTGTGGATCTGTGCATGCAGCGCATGCACACTTCTGAGGACAGGAACCACACAAGGAATGCAACCGAGGCCTGTCTGCTCAGTACGGTGGGAGTTTTAACTCACAGGGACACAGGCAGGACTATGCCCACAGGCTTGTAGCATGGCAGCCTGGGCCTCAGCAGGGCTTACAGAAGACCTGAGGCAGGCGGAGCAGTCAAGGCCCCGGAGTCTCTGCTTCCAAGCCCCAGGGATACACAGAACTCCCAGGGGCACAGGCAGCACCAGATAGAGTCCAGGCCAAGTCCTGAAGTCCCAGTTCTACCCAGCCCTGTGGCTGCCTTGCTGTGAGAGGCCTAGGAAGTCTCTGTGCCTCTCTGGGCCAGGTCCTCAGGCATGTGATGGGACAGGCCTTCCTGGCTTTCATCATTCAAGGCATAAATGCACAGACATGCTGTCACTGAACAAGCACCCTGCCATTGCAAAGCCATTCCCTAAGGGAAAACTGGGTAATCTGGGACAAGAGCCAGGCATGTTACCAGTGACAGGGTGCCACCATGCGGGAGTGGCATGAATACATTTTATAATTTGCTTGGCTAACCATGTATGACTTTTGCAATGATTTACTCTTTTTTTAAAGTCTGGAGCTGTTCACATTTTGTCAGGTTATTTACCTTACACTACAGCACTTAAAAAGTGAATCTTACACCATTTTAAATTATAATGCAAAGCCAGGCGTGGTGGTGCACGCCTGTAATGCTGGATCATTGTGAGCTCGAGACCAGCCTGGGCTACAAAGTGAGCTGAAGGCCAGCCTAAACTACATACTGAGACCCTGTCTCAAAAAAGACAATCCATCAATCAATAAATAAATATTATAAGATAAATGTGCATAATACACAGCTACACTGCATTTACTAAGGTTCTGCTGGGTCCAGGTAACAGGCGTGGCGGCACACGCCTATTATCTCAGCACTTGGGGAGGCTGAGGCAGGATTGCCATGAGTTCAAGGCAAGCCTGGGCTACCCAGTGAGATTAAAGCCAACCTGAACTATATAGCAAGACCCTTGTCTCAGGTAAGTAAACCTTTCCAGATAAACAAAACACAAGGAAATCTATCATCACAGATTCATGCTGAAGGGAATATTATAGTATTTGTTTAGGCAGATGGAAATTATTCCAGATCGAAGCTCAGGTGATACATGAATGACGAGCATGTAAGAAGGTAAGAAAGCATTATTTGGTGGATAAGATAATGTCTACAGGGCTTAAAATGCAGAGAACTAAAATACACAAATACCACAACACAGGAGTTAGGAGGTGAATATAGACTATTCCCAGATTTTGAACTTTCTCTGAAGAGAGTAAAAAGCAACAATATGAAGGTGTGATAAGTCATTAACGTAAGCAGAAAATTGCAAAAACCGTCAAGAGAATAACTTCCAAATTAGTAGCGAAAAATGGATAAAAAAGAGTCAAGTAGAAAAGATCACAATATGAATATAAAATGCAGTGTAGGTAGGACAAAGAGCACTCTGGCAGATTTAAACCCAAAGCACCAGTAATTTCCCTAAATTTAAGTGATCCCACCAGGATCCTGCAGACAACCTACCTCTTTACCACCCAGTTTCCTTGGACTAGCATCGCCACTTTCTGGATGCCTCGCAGAACAGCCACAGAATCCATGGAGGGGCCCAGCAGGCTCATCAGGTTGGCAAAAGGCATGACCTTCACTGAGGTGGACAGGAGAGTGCTCATTAGCCGGGGACAAGGGCCTGGCCTAGCAAGTCCACACAGCATCACACTCACTCAACCTCCCGAAATGCAGTAACCGTAGCATCAATAACAGTAACAGCGAGCACTGTCTGCCAGCTGGGTGCCAACTGCCTGCCAGGGCTGCGCATCCCACAGAACCCTTGCAAGGTTCTCTGCTGAAGTACCCGGAAAGGCACTGGGGTGCCTTCGGGGAGACGTCCTGTCATTTCTCAGCACAGAAAGCTCACCCAAGGCCACTCAGCTTGGGGGGCAGCACAGCCAAGATTCAACCCCGGGCCACCCAGCTGCAGTGTCTGTCCTTTCCCACCGTGCTCTGCTGACCCCTGCGTGAGAACAGGGTAAGGCCTACGGGCGAGGTCCAAGTCCTCCCCAGAAGGCTGGACCGTGGGGTCCCAGCACCCTGCACGGAGCTCCCATGTCTACTCAAGCCCTGAGACCACATGTGGGTACCTCAGAGATGCCGAGGGCCTGGGACTCAGCCTAGTCCATGGCCACTCACCTGCTGCAGGCCCTGAAATGCTCTGACCCTTAAAGCCCAGTCCATACTGTGCAGTGCCTGGTGAGGGCACCAAGAAACAGTGCACAGCTCCTAAGAGCACCTTCTTCTGAGCTGGGTATGGTGTACTGAGGCCAGGGCAGGAGAGCTGACATTTAGGACCAGCCTGGGCAACTTATCAAGCTCTTGCCTCAAAAAAACAAAAGGGACGTAGCTCAGTGTGAAGGCCCTGCGTGTAACCCTCATACTGTGGAAGCGCTTCGCTATGGAAACGACCCACACTCACATCCGTGTGCAAATTCTGCGGTAAGCCCTTCAGAGCCTCACCTCCAAGTCCTCCTTTATTCCCCAGAAATTATTATAATTTTTAATAGACAAATGAACTAGAGCTCAGAAGGTCAACAGCCTGCCCAGGCTCCCACTGCAGAGAAGGGACAGGCACAGCTTGGAGCTCCGCGGAGGGCGTCCACTGCAATGTCACGGTGCATTCTGTCCAAAAAAGCACAGACCTGCCAAGCTGGCAGCCTCTGGGCAGTGGGCCCTCTGCCCCAGCCCCTCGACTCCCCCGGACTCCAGGAGCTGGCAGGGCCGGGTCCCTCAGGGTGGGAGAGGACAGAGGGCGGCACCCACCGTTCTTCATCAGTATCTTGATCTGGTCGGCCAGGGGCAGCGTGCGTAGCTGGGCCATGGACAGCACGTTGCTAGGGGCCATGGGTTTGTCTCTGTTGAAAACAAGGTGAGAGCTGGGGGACAGTGGCAGGGACGAGGGCGCAAGGCAGTGGGCACCCGGCCCCTTACTCACTTCTCCTCCTCTCGGCTGGGTGGCATCAGCATCATGAGGTACTCGCTGTGGAGAGGGGGTAGGGGTCAGAGCCGCTGTGGCTTTGTCCCTGCCGCCCCCCTGCCTGGACACACAGGCTGTAGCTGAGGTCCAGCCCCACTCCCTCCTGGATCACAGGTGACAGCCCCCCTTCCCAGGCCACCCTCTCAGCCCTTGTTTCTCGCTCCCCACACAGAAGGGGCCACATGCCCCGGGGAGAACCCTCCTGGGGCCCGGCGCCAGCATCTGCCAGACCCACCTGGGTGACTTGACGAGCTCTGTGTTCTCAGCCGCACTCGAGCCCTGGCACAGCAGGTACTGGCGCTCGTGCTCCGAGCGGCTGTCCTATTGGGGAGGGAGGGGCTCAGCAAGCATCCAGCCCCCCGCACACCTCCCACTCCTCTCCCCATCCTGCTCCAGGGCCGGCTACAGGGCCACACTCAACCAAAGCAGGCGTCCGAGCTCTGCAGTGGGGCCTCAGCCACTTGGCCTCCCAGCCTTTGGAGCTGCCCAGCCCCAGGCCCTGAGACACAGTTTCCTGTTATAAGGCAGGAACCCTACCACTAGTGACTAAAATAACAGCTACTAGTCACTGAGCACCTATTGTGTGTTACACTCTGTTCTAGTGGCTACACATACTAATACATCTCATGCACAACTCTACAAGGTTTTCACTCTTCTCATTTTATAGATAAGGACACTGATACTGAGATAGACTAAGTAACTGGCTCAAGATCACATAGTAAATGCCAGGCATGGTGGCACACACCTGTAATCTCAGCACTTGGGAGGCTGAGACAGGAGGATCAGCATGAGCTCAAGGCCAGTCTGGGTTATATAAGCAAGTTTAACACCCGTCTGTACTACATAGCAAGACCCTGTCCCCAAAAAACAAAAGAACAAGCCAGACATGGTAGCACACGCCTGTAATCTCGGCACTCAGGAGGCCTCAGGGAGGCTGAGGCAGAAAGATCGTTGCAAGCTCAAGACCAGCCTCGGCTACATAGCTCAAGGCTAGCCTGAACTGCATAGCAAGACTCTGTCACAAAAGAAAATATAAAACAAAAAATCATGTAATAAGAAACAGCAGCAATGTCTGTCTGGAAGTCGGACCCTAAGCCTCTGTCAATACGAATTTCTTCTAGGAAGGCTCCGCTGAAGAGTCCCAGCCCCAGTATGTTTGGAAGCCAGTGTTCACCTGTACAGTTTCAAAAGCCAGGCTCTAAAGGCAGTGCACACAATAAACAGTGTACATAGTCCCCTCCCAGCCAGCAGGTGAGCCGTGGACTTTGCGGAATGACAGTTGGCACATGGGGCACCAGGGTCCCCCAGTGTGTGAAAAACATATAACCCATCACAGCCCCACGGAGGGCCCAGCAAGACACTCGTGTTCCAGGAGGACCCGAACGGCCAAAATCCTGATGGGAACAGCAGGTGGGCACTAAGGAAGACAGCAGTCAGGGAACAAACTGTTCGCAACGGGAATGAAAGTGAATGAAATGAGACACAGGAGCCACACCAGGACGTGCCAGGCCTCACCCGCAGGCCGTAGTAGTGCAGGTGGACCCAGGGCTCCTCCGCGTGCTTCTTCTGCAGGAACTCGTAAGACTGCACGCGGCGCTGGCGGGCCTGCTCGGACTCCGGCCTCGAGAACCGTACCTGGGGGCAGACGGGTCACACCCTCAGGCCTTGGCAGGACCAGAGGACGTAAAATCGGGGTATTTCCACCTCTACCTCCCTCTTTATTTCCTGACTCTGGCCTCTGAAATTCAGGTCAAGCCCTGTTCCCTTCTGTGAACCTGCAACACAAGCCCAGAGCAGCTTCCTCCTGCCTCTGCCTGCCCCGTCTGGACTACACAGCCCTGAGGTGGGAAGCAGGCTCACCAGGTAAGGGCCCTGAGGCCCTCACCCAGCAGTCTGGGCAGCACCCCAGCCAGGTCAGGTTGGCCCACTCCGAGTCCACAGGGAAGTGCAGCCATGCACCTTGGTGTGCCACCCCCCTCCGTGGCATCATCTCATCCACACTGCCAGGACGGAGGACCTTTGCAAACCATGGCAGCAGGTCACTACACTTCTAATGATCTTCAAATTCAGGGGTAACTATTACTATGGCAACTTCTCACCTGGGTACCACTCACAGGACAGAGTCATACAGGTGATATCACAGAATAAGAGGGACTGTGGGTTTGCAGGGGCTCCTACCTCCAGCTTCCTATTTCTGGCCAATCCCCACCAAGCTCAGGAATCCCCTTTTCCCAGGCCAGATAAGCCAGGCTGGGCAGGGTTAGGTTACTCCGCCAGGCAGCCAGCGGCATGCTCCGGAGACACCCTGCCCTGTCACACCCCGGAGAGCCGCGTGCCTTCTGCTCAGAACCCCCCCGCTGCCCCTGCTGTCTCACTCCCAGGCCAGGGCTCACCGTGATCTGCTTCACATCCTCCTCTGCCTCATCCTGCGAAGAGTCCCCAGCTGTAAGAGAAGTACGCCAGTCTCCCACTGTTTCCAGCTCCGGTGGCTCCCAGCTCAGCCCCACCCACAGGGAGGCCTCACACAGGCATGCCTGCAACCTGCCCACCGGTACAGGCAGCTGTGTAAGTCAGTGGTCTCAACAGGATGTGCTCTGACACTCTGGCCTTGTACGTAGACAGACTGTCTCAACTGCAGGAGTGTTTCTGGTATCCAGTGGCAGAGGCCTGGCATGCTGCTCAGGATCCTAAAACCTGACCTTTCCGTTTTCCCATATCAAGCCTGCCAAGATGCAGACAGACAGAGACAAACAGCAGGCTGAGGACCTAGACTCACCCTCATTGGCCGCTTCCCTCTCGCGGTGCTTGGCATCGGCCTTATCCAGGTAGGAGAAGCTGGGCCGCAGCTGTAGGATGCCATGTAAAGGCGTCAGGTGGAGCTCACCTGGCAGAGGAAGAAGGGCTTGAATCTGCCTCCAGAAAATCGAAGCTAACACTCTCAGCTCAAGGGAGTCACCAAGTCCCGTGAAGGTCTAGGCCAGTGGTGATGAACCTAAGGCATGCATGCCACAGCAGGCCATTTGTATCACTGCAAACTTTGAAAGGTTTGCCATCGCAGGCCTAGGCCCACTGCCAAACTATCTCCCACCTGCTCTGGACCCCAAGCCTTAGACCACCAGGTCAGAGCCCACTTCCAATTCTACCTGGCCCTGCTGGACACAGCAGGCAAACGCCCAGACCAGGACGTGAGCCTGGACTCTGCTCCCGAAAGCCATTCCTTCAGGTCCACCTCCAGCACCCCTCACTCAAGACCCCCACATGGCTTCCAGGGCCTCTCCCCAGGTGCCTGCTCTGTTTCCCCTCCACGGCTTCCCCAGACCACACCTCCAGCACAGCCTCCTAGATTCTTCCTCCTCCTCCCACCCATCTCTTATCAAGACCCACCCACCCCACTAGGAAGTTCCTCAGTGCTTAACCACTAGAGAAGAGGCCCTGCCAGAGCCCAGTGGAGGGAGTCTGTGGTTTCTGACCAAGATTATGACTTTTCTTTAATAGTCCTAGCTGCAAGGGGTATGGTTTTCAAGAACCATGGCCTCAGGACAGTACAGAAAGCTGTAACTAGGGCTGGGGATATAGCTCAGTGGAATAAGCGCCTGCCTGGCAAGCGCAAGGTCCTGAGTTTGATCCCCGGTCCTGCAAAACAATAAAATAAAAATAAAAAGTAAACAGAAAGCTGTAACTATTTGATGCTATTTTTTACACTATTTTTTATTCTATTTTGTTTCCTCTGTGCTCAAGTTAGTTTCATTTATTGCTTTATAGACTCTAAATACTTTAAGCACCTTATACCTTCTGTCAGCTGAGATGACTCAATACCATACGATTCACCACATAAAGCTTGTAATTCAGTGCATTTTAATATACTCTTGAGTTAGGCAACCAGCACCACATTCAATTTTAGAACATTTTCATCACCCCCAAAAGAACCAGTCAATCCCACTTAACTCTGCCCTCGATCCCTAGAAACCACAATGCCACCGCCTGCCTGTGGACTCGCTTATCCTGGACGTATCGCCTGAGAGGTGTGCGTGTGGCCCTCGGCGCCCGCTGCTCTCACCAAGCAGGATGTGCTCAGGCGCGTCCACACGGCAGCACAGGCCAGTGCCCACTCCTCCGCTCGGCCGAGGCACACGGACACACATGCTTGCTTATGGGTACAGCAGCTGAGGGGCCTCTGGGCTCTTTCTACTTCAGCACCCCCATGAATAAAGCTCCTGTGGACACCTGCGTACACGTTTTCATCTTTCTGGAATAGAGGCTGCCCAAGAAAGGGATCACTGAGCCAACTACCTTGTATTGAAAGACCACATTCTGTCACTTGCTCCACACACTGTCTCTGTCCCAAGAGGAAAATGACCCTATCAGATTGGGGCCAGGACCCCAAGAAGTGGCTCCCCCCTAGTGCCCTGACTACTGTAATTTATTACTTCTTCTGCCTAGGCCCTGCAGCACTCTAGCCTTCGGGCTAACTCAGAGCTGAACTTGAGGCGTGGTAGGCTCTGCCTGCCCCGCCTCCCTCTCTCCCATCCCCAGGACACCCAGCAACAGTACCTTGCCTGTAGAGCGCAGCCGCATAGCGGGATGTGTTACTGGTGGTCTGGGAAGAGCAGAAGGTCTGCTTGTCCATCAGCTTCCTGGGAGCACAAGGAGAAGCGAGGTCAAGGGGAAGCAAGCCCCAGCACCAGGGTCTGCGGGGCACAGCCCGCTCCAGCCCGCACACAAAAATGAGTGTGCGCCAGCCAGGGATCAGGGCCACAACCCCGCTCCCATCCATCTCAGGAGGGAGCCAGAGGGTGGGAAAGCCAAGAGACAAGTGGTAATAGGAGCACAGGCCAGCTCAGGAGCCAGGAGAAGGCGCTAGCTGAAGGGGTGGGAAGGCAACAGGCCAAGCCTGCCCAGCCAGGGACACCTGAAGGGCCAGCGTCACCGAAGCCCACTGGAGGCTCTGCTTGACCGCGGCAGCACCGAGGCTTGGGGCAGGACTCACGAGGAGTACGTGCTGCTCTCGTCCGCGCAGGCACCATCCACGTTCAGGGCGATCTGCTCCCCTTTGCTGCGGCAGTAGTTGGGATTCATGGTGTCGATGGCCATCTCAATCTCTACCTGGAGGCACCAAGCACCCCCACCTACTGAGGACCCCAAGGCACAGGTCTCCAGGGACATCCCCAATCTGGTCCCTGCCCAGAAGCAAGACTGACACATGTCTCTTCCCAAGACCCTGGGGCTTCCCTTCACACCAGAAGCCACAAACCCAAATTCCAACAGAAATATCAGAGTAATTATTCTAGGGGTGGACACGCAGTCACGTCTGTCTACCAGCTCTACTGCCAAAGAGCTGAATAAGGTATCAACATTTAAAAATCAGATTTCTCATAAACATCCTTATCTCCAGCTTCACCTGAAAAGCCAGCAAGCCCAGCAATCGGGACAGCTTTGCCAGAGGACCACAGGGGCCAGCGCTGTGGCCACCCCACAGGCACTCCATGCCTCACCTCACCCTCTCAGGCACCATTTCTCCTCACACCAGTCCTGCCTCTCACTCACCAGCCCTCATGCCCGGGTTCTGAGCTCTCACCGGCCCTCATGCCCAGGTTCTGAGCTCACGCAGGACCCGGCACTCCCTGCGTCCTGCGCCTCATTCCTCCCAGGGCTGCCCTTCCAAGAAGCCCTTCTCAAGGGCCCCCAAGCGGCTGCCCTGCCTCTGGGCCCCTTGCTTGTCATTTGTCCCCATGCCCACCCCGCCCGACCACTCTGTCCACAGAGGGGAGCCCCACCTTCTGCTGCTTGGGCTTGATCTTGGCTGAGAGGTGCGGAATGTCATCGTAGGTCATCGAGGCTGGACGTACTGGGTACTGGGGAAAGATGGGAGCCCTGACTGGAGCTGGTCCTCATGGGTACCAGCCAAGATCAACGTCCACCCATCTCCAACCCCTGGGCAAGCAGAGCCCACAGTACCCTGCAGCCCCAACCCACACTTCCTGAGACTCCCCTAGTCTCAACTGCAGTCTTAGTCACGTTAGTTCCTCCTAGACTCAATCCAAAGGGCAATCCTAAGGTACGTCTATGCAGTTTTAGAGTGTTTTCTTTAATTTCCAATAGACATGTCCAAGCATGAGGAACTAAAAGAGCAGGGACACGGGAGCTGCGGTGAGGGCCTACGGTCCTGCAGTCAGCACACAGGCCACTCGGGTGGAAAACAAGAGGAGTGAGTCCGGCGCAGGGCTGCTCACCGCTGTGCTGGGACATGGAACACCCACAGCCCCATTCTCCTACTTCCGCATGCTGTGAACTTTCCCGCGACACGCTGCAGGACAGAGTCGGGGAAGGGGCAATAACGAGCTGCCCCTCGCCCTCCAGAGCCCACTTTCCCTTGCAGCTCTCCTGGACGCCCTTCTGCGTAGACTCCCGCGCATACTCTCACCCAAGGGGCACTGTGTGGACGAGCTGCGGCTTAGCCCACCCTCAAGGCCCTGACCATCGGGTTGGCACAGGACAGCCTCACAGTGAGCCCGGGGAGGGAGGCATGCAGCCAGGAGTGTGAGCGCTCCCTTTGCGACATTCCAGCCAAGAAAGTGGTCATTTTCTAAAGGCTCACTTAACGTAACAGTGACTCCTCCTCCGGTGGCAGGCACAGCCTGGCGGACAGCTGGTCTGGACTGAGCCTGCGAGAGGGGCCAGTGCAGGGCCAGGAGGCCTGGGCTGCCGAGGACCAGAGCCGCTCCAGCATCGCCTGGCTTCAGCTTGGGAGGGCAGTGGGGACTGCACAGGGTCTGGAACAGGCTCGGGCTCCGGGCATAGCTCTACTTGATACTTGTGCCCTTCCCTCCCATGGTGCCGTGCTTGCGGATGAGGCAAAGCAGCTGACACTGACACAGGGCCCAGCACACAGCAGACAAGCAGCGTCACTGCCCTGGGTACCATTACTTTTTGGTCAGTCCAGGCCACAGGCTCAGAAGACCCCCAGAAGAGGGGCCCAGCACCTGGCTGAACAGCCCACTGGGGAACAGGCCCCAGGACCCTCCCAGCATAGGCATGGAGCACTGCCACCCGTCCAGCCCTGAGGCAGCAGGAGCCTCCTGGTGCCTTATTTTCTCATGTGCAACATAGGAGTGAAGGTACTTAGCCACTGTGGAGATTGCAAAATGGGGCAAAACAGTCCAGCAGTCCTCAAAAAAAAAGAAATGCAGTGCTACCATCTGACCCAGCCATTCTACTCCTAGAGAGATCCAACCCAAGAGAAATGAAAACACATGTTCACACAAACTTGTACACAGACACTCACAGGTACATTATTCAAGGTAGCCACAAAGTGAGGCACACTATTCAAAGTAGCCACAAAGTGAAAACAACTCAAATGCCCATCAACGGATGAATGGATAAGCAAACTATAGCATACAGCATACAACTGATGGCGCATGCCTGTCATCCCAGCACTCAGGAGACTGAGGCAGGAGGATCACTGCAAGTGAGACCAGCCTGGGCTACAAAATCACCTGAAGGCCAGCCTGAACTACATGGCGAGACCCTGTCCCAAAAAGACGAAACAAAAAAGCTTATAGTGCATTGTTATTCACCCACAAAAAATGAAGTACTGACACACAGTATAACATGAGTCGACTCTCCGTGGAAGAGGCCAGGGCCAGCTGCGAAAGGTCACACACACACCATTCCACCTGTACGAAATGTCCACAGCAGCAATCCCCAGAGACAGAGAATAAGGAATGCTGTCTAGGGCTGGACCAGGGATTAACTACTAATACCCGTGAGGTTTCTCCTAGGGGCATGGAGATGTACTAAATAACCCCTGGTGCTGGTTGCACAGCCCTATGGATAGACTAAAATCCCTTGTACTGTGCCCGTACATGGCAGGATTTTATAGTGTGTGAGCTGTATCTCAAAAAAGCTGTTTTAAGAATACTAGGGTCTGGGGATGACAGAGCCCAGCAGCACAAGCGCCTGCCTGGCAAGTGCAAGGTCCTGAGTTCGATTCCTGACAAAAAAATACTGTAACCACCATGGTAAGGCTACTGTGAGATTCAACAAGTCACCTTGAAAACGAGCTGCAAACACTGCCTGCATACAAGAGATGTTCGACGTGGTTCTGCTGCTCCAAGATCCCAGCCCAGCATGGTGGCCACACGGCTGTCAGGATGGAAGCTGGGTGGCTGTCCCAGAGCTGCTCAGAAGCCTCTCGAGCCTCCCTACAGTAGGGGCCACTGGCAATGCTAACTCTACTCCAGGCAACGTAGAGTAGTTTAACGTGGACCACTGGGCACAGAGAGCTTAAGAACTTGCCTGAGGGCTGAAAGCTAAGTGACCACAGAGCTGTGTCTCCATGGGGACAGCCGCCCCTCCCCCACCCCCAGCTTAACTACAACATGGTTCTGCCTCCTGCATGTACCTTGTATGCCCATCTTTGAAGATAAACGTTCACCTGCCCAGAACGTGGGAATTCGCTCATCTCACCAGGAACCAAGGACGCTAAGCTTGGCTGCCCATGCTGCCTTCCTGGCTCCACCCCTTGCCTCTCCCCCCTTACCTTCCAGTCCCGTGATTACCTGAAACAGATAGAGCTTCTCTGCCAGGCTTTTGGCCAAGTACACGTCGATCTGGGAACAAGAGGAGAAGACTCAGCCAGGACACACAGCTGCCTGCCCCAGGAATGCAGGGCCCACTCCAATTTCAGTTGGCGTGGGGCTAAGAGACGCAGTTTGGGGAAGAGGAAATGGCTCAGCTCATGCTAAAACCAAGGGACTCAGCGGGTGTGCTGGCGCATGCCTGTAATCCTAGCACTCCAGAGGCTGAGGCAGGAGGATCACTGTGAGTTCAAGGCCAGCCTGGGCTACAAAGTGAGCTCAAGGCCAGCCTAAACTGCAAAGCGAGACCCTGTCTCAAAAAGATGACTGACAGACAGATAGAGAGATAGATAAAACAAACCTAGGGACTCAGGTCTCCAGACTGGATGTACCTAGAACTCCCTCCCACAGCTCCCAGGGGGCCAGAGCAAGAGTTACCCTGGCCCTGTGACCAAGTGCACTCCAGCCCAGTAAGGACACACTTCCGCTGGGCTGCCCACATCAGGACAGTTCCTATAGCCAGGTTAAATGCCAAGGGACGGGCAAGACAGGGCCTTTCTACTCCTAGGTTCCTCTCTATGCCTCCTACCCCATCTCTCCCGGACTGGCTTGTCACCCTGTGTTAAACTGGTCTGCAAGGCTCTTCATGACCCACCTCTCTCTTCCTCACTAACCACCCCCCGCCACTTCCCAGCCCTTCCCACCACACTCTGCTCTGCTACCCCAAGGCCTTTGGGCACACTCTTCCCTCTGCCTAGAATCCCTGTAGCCTTCCCTGTGTGCTCCCTAGGCCTCAAGGATTCCATCGTCTTTAAAGACTCAGCTGAGTGCTGAACAGAAGCGCTCCACTGCCTTGTTGGCTGAGGGTGCCGCCCCGTCGGAGTCCCTGGTGCTCCCTCTGAACGGCCTCTCATCGCCCTTTTATGTCATAACTCCTGCTTCAGCAGTGTGGGTGCAGCTTAAAGGCATTTACATAACTCAAACCCAAACACTGAGTCAGTAGCACCCCCAAACCTAGTAGGCCCCCCCATCCACGTCCGGGGCCTTCTTCCAGCCCCCGCCTTTAAACTCGACGTAAGGCTCCAGACCCGAAGAAGGGGGCCAGGGGCAGGTGCGGTCACTGTCTGCTTTTCCACTTCCAAAGACACAAGTGCCCGGTTGAGTTTGTGCAATCAGCTTTCTCTTCATCATCAGCTCTGGAAACCGCCTCCCACTCCGCGTCCCGTGAGACGCCTTCCCTGTCTGCTCCCCCAACACTCTGTGCGCTTCCCAGGGACAGGGACATGCCCTGCTCAGCGTTCTGTCACGGCACACAGCAGGCCACAAGAGCCGCTGCACGACTGGAACTGGCGAGCTCACGACGGGGGAGCCGCCAGGCCCTTCACTCACACGGCGGTCACCAAGCATCTGCTCAGTGCCAAGGACAATGCCTGGCTTTGTGGACAGTGGTGAGCAGGCAAAAGGGCAAATGAAGCCCAGTGCAGGGCGGGTCAGAGAGGCCTTGGTGCCAAGGTGGTACTGGGTCAGGAGTGTGGGGGATGGGAAGGGTTACCCATGCAGGTGTTGGGGTGGCAGCAGAGGGCTCCTGGCAGAAGGGACAGTAAAGACAAAGGGCCCTCAGGATAGCAACAGGTCCCAGACTGGCCTGAGGACATGTGGAAGGGACTCGGCCCCTCCCCTTGTGGCCCCAGCAGTTACCTCCTGTACAACTGGGTCATCCTCTTCATTGGCCATACTAGGGGGAGCCAGCCGTGCAGTCCTGAGACTCGATCTGCAAAGGAGAATGAGAGACCTGGCCCATCAGCCAGGCATTCAACCACGTGTCAGGTATCAGGAGCCTGTTCTTCCTCAGGCCCAGCACTGAGAGGGAGGAGCCCAGGACAAAAACTTTCTTCGGTCTCCATGGTAGTGGTGTCAACAGTGGACAGCCCAATACACGCCCCACTGACTTATACACCAGGAAGGCCGGAGGAAGGGAGGGAGGGAGAGAGGGAGGGAGGGAGGGAGTGTGTGCGCGCAGAAAGCAAACCAGGAAGGCAGACCTGGCCAACAACGGGCACAAGCAAGTGGGCCTGAGTCAACACCTGTGGGCTGTGCCTCTGGGAGAAGATACACCATGGACTGACAGGTCTCCTGACCATTCGTAAGCAACCCTCAGCGAGGCCAGGGAAGGGAGGCTGGCTCCCCAGCTACCACGAAACCCTCCAGATCTGCCGGCCACAGGGAGGCTTTACCAAGAGCCAAGTGTCCAGTGGGAAGCAGGTGGCCCAAAGGCCTCCGGGGGTCCTCTGCCCTGGTGCTTGATCTTCAAGCTGACTTTAACCATAACCCCGAGTGATGCAATTCTTCGCTGTTTTTGGTCTAAAAATGACCCTTCGCATACTTTCTCTCCTACACTTAATGTAACCACTCTGACTTAGCTTGACTGCCCCCGCTGTTCTGACTGTTTACAACCCAGAAATGGAGTCCAACACTTGATGTGTTTATCCAGTCACACAGCAAACAGGACAAGGCACTAAACTTCAAACCTAGGTCTTAGCACAGGAAAAGTATTTAACAAAGTTCAACACTCACTCGTGACAAAAACCGTACAGAAAATAGGAATAGATGGTCATTATCTCAATCTGATAAAAGCCATCTGTGACCAACAGACAGCCAACACCACACTAAATGGTCAAAAACTGGAAGCTCTCACTCTATAAAATCAGGAACAAGACAACATGTTCCACTGTTACCACTTTTGTTCAATATAGCTCTGGAAACATTAGCCAGAGCAATTAGACAAGCAAAAAGAGAGAAAAGGAGTAAGAACAGGAAAAAAAAAAAAAAAAAGAATAGGAAAAAAGTTAAAATTATTATTATTTGCAGATGACATGATCCTCTACGTAGAGACCTCAAAAACGTCACCAAAAGACTTGTAGACTTAATAACCATGTTTAGTAGTGTAGCTGGGTACAAAGTCAACACTCAACAATCAATAGCATTCCTGTACACAAACAACAAACACACAGAGAGAAATCAGAGAAACAGCACCCTTCACAACAGCATCAAAAAAAATGAAGTAGGGCTGGGCGTGGGGGTACATGCCTATAATCCTAGCACTCAGGAGGCTGAGGCAGGAGGATTATTGCAAGTCTGAGACCAGCCTGGGCTACCAAGTAAGCTCAAGACCAGCCTGAACTGCATGGGGAGACCCTGTCTAAAAAAAAAAAAAAAAAGAAAGAAAGAAAGAAAGAAAGAAAAGAAACTCCAAACATACTCAGCCACCTTATCTTTGACAATGGAACCAAACAGTTTCACCGGAAGAAAGACAGTCTCCTCAATAAATGGTGCTGGAAAAACTGGCTTTCCACATGCCAAGGACTAAAACTGGACCCGTGTCTATCACCATGCACTAAAGTCAAAATGGATCAAAGATCTAGATATTAAAACAGAAACACTAAATTTACTGAAAGAGCAAGTAGGTAGAACACTTGAAGACACAGGTATAAGCAAAGATTTCATGAACAAAACCCCAGTCACATGGGGTTTCTACAAAGAATCAACAACTAGCATCCTATTAAAAAGCTTTTGCACAGTAAAAAAAATTAACGATGGAGTGGAAAGACAACACACAGAGTGGGAAAAAATTTTAGCCAGTTGTTCCTCAGAGAAAGGACTAATATCTAGAACATAAAGAAATGAAAAAAATCAGATACCCCAAATTTAAAGACCCAATCCAAAAATGGGCATCTGAGACGAATGCACACTTCTCAGATGAAATACAAATGGGGAATAAATGCATGAAAAATGTTCAACATCACTGGTCATTCCAGAGATGCAAATTAAAACACCGATGCAAATTTCTCACCCCAGAAAGAATGGCAACTACTGAGAAACCAACTAATAACAAATGCTGGAAGGGCTGGGGGCGGGGGGGGAACCTTCTCCACTGCTGGTGGGAGTGTAGATTGATGCAACCACTGTGAAAATCAGTGTGGAGATTCCTGAAAAAACCAGGATTAGAGGTCCCATTTGACCCAGCAATTCCCCTGCTGGGTATCTTCCTGGAAGAATTAAAAATATTACACCAGGGCAGGGGATGTAGCTCAGTGGCACAATGCCAGCCTAGCAAGTATGAGGTCCTGAGTTTGACTGCCAGTACCAAAGAAAAAGGAAAAAAAAAAAAAAAAAAAGAAAAAAAAGAAAATCACACCACAATGATATATGCATGCCCATGTTTATAGCAGCATAGTTTGCAATAGCTAAATCTTGGAATAATCCAAATACTCATCAATTGACAAATGAATAAAGATGATATATTTTTATACAATGGAATACTACTCAGCCATAAAGAAGGATAAACTTGAGACATTTTGCTAAATAGATATACCTTGAGGCCATATTCATAAGTGAAATCAATCAGACTCAACGTGTAAAAATCACATTGTAAGAAACCAAAAGGGTAAATAAGAACCAAAATGTGTAATAGGAAAAAAAAAATATAGAATAGGTATTGTGAAACAGGAATGAACTTTTCAAAAGAAAGGGGAACTGGAGGGGGAGAGGAAGCAGGGGAACAATAAAAAAAAAGATAAAATGGAAACAAAGCTTTGTAAATGAGGAGGGTAAGAGGGGTGGAAGGGAAGTGCCATGGTCTGTGTCTGGATGTCCCCCCAAAGCCTCACACAGTCATGGGCGGCTTCTAGATTGCTGACTGATCCATGGTCCAATGCTGGGATTATGGGTGTGAGTGCTGCACCTGCCCCTGGGGCGGGCAGTTTGCACACAGTGCACGGGAGGGAAGGAGGCTGCTCTCTGTTGCTCCCCCTCTCTGCTCTGGTTTTGACTGTCTTCCTCCGCCATGAACAGCTGCCCTCTGCCATGTGCCACACTGCCTTGGGGCCAGCTGAGCATGGACTGAAACCTGCACAAACTGGGAGCTAAATAAACCTTTCCTTCCTTAATTCTGGGCGTCAGGTATTTTGTCCAAGCATCGACAGAAAAGTAACCAAGACAGGAAGGAAGAAAGAGGCATCAGATGTATCATGTACACCTACAAATTCCCTATGATGAATGCGTATCTAAACTGTACCAATGAGATTAATTTAGAAAATCGAGGTCTTAGGGCTTAAGGTAAGAGCTACAGGTAGAAGGCCCAGGGGAGGGCTGGGCCTTGCTCTGAGGAAGAGGGTGTGAGAGCTAGGCTGGAGGACAGAAGGAACTGGACAAGCCAGGGCAGCACAGGAGAAGAGAAATTCCAGGCAGGAAACTGCAGGGAGGGCTGCTGGTCTCTGCAGGGCGGATGGCATTCCACACTTGAGGCTGTTCAGGCCAAAGCAAGGGAACGGGCCTCCTCGGGCTTCTCTCCTCTTGTCCCACACCAGCACCCTGCAGGCTTCACCTTCAGAGGGTGGCCGGAGCCTGGCCAGCACTCTCATCTCCTGGCCTGGCTGGCTCCAGCGCAGGTCTAAATCTTAGCCCACAGGCTCCCAGCTGGTCTTCCC
>PVLD010008327.1:37721-85016 GCA_004027595.1 Dinomys branickii
CCCCCCCCCCCCCCCCCCCCCCCCCCCCCCCCCCGCCTTTGTAACAGTGACAGCCTCTGGGCTCCCTCCCTCACCTCTTTCAGAATTTCCCTCACCCTCATCCCTAAACCATCCCCGCCCCCTTCTGTTCAAACTTGCAACCTGCCCCAACTCCCTTCTGTGCTTTGGTTTTCTCCATGACACTCATCGCCGTGGTAGTCTGCGTCCTGTGTCTGTCCCCACTGGTGCGAAGCTGTCAGCCACAGGCAGGCAGACTTCACTGTCTTGCCCCTTGCTGTATCCCCAGGGCCTAGTGCACAGCAGACGCCCAGGATTTACCACTCTTGCAGGGATGCTAACAGAGTGAGACAAGGACTTGGGCAGAGGAAGGTCTGAAACCAGTACAGCAAGACCAGGGGGAAGGGGTCGTTGCAACTGGTCCCGAGATGGAGGGCTGGGTGACAGTGGAACTACCAAATGGACAGTTTCAGGTACCTGCTGGGGGGCACCTAATGGCCCTGGGCTGCCAAATTCCAGGACGTGTATGAAAGCACCTATCCTCTCTGCAGCTGGTTCCGCATCCACTGACTGGGACTCGCAGGGGGCAAGAGCACAAAGCACACACACTAGAGTGGGCAGCCAGGAAGACTTGCAGATGATGACCCTTACAAGGCTACCCGGCCCTGCAGGCCTCTCTAGCGGGGGTGGTGGTGGTGGTGGTGGTGGTGGTGGTAGGGGTGTCCTCTCAGCTGAGGGGCTAGAGCGCCTCCCCCTCGACACTGCATCTCATTGGATGACTGCAAAGGCAGTGCCTCCCTTCAGCCTCTCAGACAGCAGGAGCCAACTAGTGGCTTTCAAAGTTTTCAGCCCAAGACCCACAGGAAGAAACAGATGAATGACCCAGAACAGACACAATCGTGCAGCCGAAACAAGGCTGACACCCCCATTACTGTCCCCAGTGTGCGGAGGCAACATGCTGTCTTCGTGTTCCCAACAAAAGCGCCAGCCGGGCGCCTGCCTGTAATGGAAGCACTCCAGGAGGCTGAGGCAGGGAAATCACAAGTTCAGACGTAGCCGGACAATTCAGCAACCTAGATCTGCCTCAAAACTTATAAAAATTAAGAGAAAGAAAAGAAATTTTAAAAGGGCCGGGGATGTACTTCAGTGCCAAGGACTTGGGTTCAATCCCTTGTAGGGGCAGGGAGCTGACTATCTCCCTAAGTTAATTTTACCTCCCACTAATAAACCTTCGCCGGCATATTGAAGAGCAACGACCCAACAAACTTCCCTAGGGCCCCTTCCCACCTTCAATTCTCCCAGCAGCGGCCAGTCCTTGCAATAAAGTACACCACACTGCTCTTGTGCTCAAAACCCTTCAGCCAGGCTGGGGACTTAGCTCAGTGGAACAGCGCCTGCCTGGCAAACCTGAGAACCTGAGTTCGATTCCCGGTACAAAAAAACCCCCACCCAACCAAAACAAAACAAAACTTCAACTATCAGGTAGAATCCCACAGCTCCCTCAAGGCACTACACAGTCTTGGTCTTGCATCCTCCTGCCCATCTCCACCTGACCAAGCGGCTGCTTTGCTTGTAGGGCCTCTAACAGACCAGGCCTCCCCCTACCCTCAGGCCTCTGTTAACCATCTACTTTCCCCAGATCTTTACTGTTTATTTTTGTTATTTGAGCTGGGGTCGGGGGTCTCACTATCTAGGGCAGGCTGTCCCGAACTCCAGGCCAGAGATCCTCCTGCCCCAGCCTCCTGGGCCAGCACGAATGGCTGGGCATTTTTCAATAGCTATAACCACCACCCCTCCGCTCAGGACTGATAGGTCCCCCCACACACACACACACTATCTCAAAAGCGCCCTCCAAACCCCTTCCGATCACTGCTACAACCCCCTGGTTTCTTTAGCAGTTGTTCCATAACCTGGGTCTTCCTGGCTTATCTGCCTCGATGCTGGCCGTCTTCCGCGCTGGAGTGTGAACTCCGTGAACGCTTGAGTTCCCCTCTCACAAAATGGAGAGATAACACCCTGTGTTCATCGTGAGGACCACTACTTCCTTCAACACACTCTCTTGCTGTTTTCACTACACCTAGCCAGTACCTGGTGCCAAGCAGACACCCAACAAGGCACAACAACCAAGTCACACTTGACCTTCGCCTCAAGATGGACCAGCCCTAAATGAGCAGAGGTTCAGAGAGTAACCGCGCGCCAGAGAGCCGCACCGAAGCAGCAGTCCGGCCCGCCCGTCGCGAAGACCCCATCCGCAGCCTCGCTCTTAGGCGCTGCGCCGCCGCCGGATCCTTAGCGACGGATGGCGTGGTGTAGCGGGGAGGAAGCCGAGCTCGCACCGCAGCCGCGCCGGTTCGAGTCTCGCCCGCGCCGCCCGCCCGGCCCTGCGGGACCGACTCCCTGGTGCCCTCCCGTTTTCAACCCTGATCCGGGGTGACCCAGGCAAGGGCCGCTGCGGGGAGCAGTGACGACGGGCGGCGCTGCCGCGGGCGACACCTTTTCCTGCCTGAAAGCAGCCCCGAGGTCCTCCGCGCAGGGCTCCGTGGGCACCGCGACGGCTCGGTTTCTCCCCGAGTCGGCGACCGCGCGCTGACACAGCAGCGGCCTCACGCGCCTCCCGGCAGCGCCGCGGGCGAGAGCGAGGCCGGCACCCGGCACCGGGCACCGAGCACCGAGCACCGACACCGCCGCGCTCAGCCTCCGGGCTCGCGACCGAGGCGCCCGGGCCTGCGGGGCGACACCGCGGGCGCAGCCGCCAAGCGAGATCTGCCGGCGCGGGTCTCTTCCGCAGGTTCCCGCCGCGCCCGTCCCGGGTTTCGCCTCCTCCGCGGGCGCCCCAGCCGCCACGCGCGCCACGCCGGCGCCCTCGGACGGGTCAGCCCGGAGGCCAGGCCAGCGCCGGGGCTGGACCCTGAGTCAGCGCGGGGACCCGCGGCCCCGCCTGTGCGACCCCCGGCCAGCGGGACCGCCAGGGCCGAGCGGGGGTCCGGGGCCGGCGGCCGCCAGCAGCCCCGCCTTCCCCGGAGGCCCCGGCCCGGAGCGGCGCAGGCCCGGCCAGGCGGGGAGCGCAGGTGGACCCATCGCGAGCACGGAGCCTTGCGCTCCAGAAGCGGACTCACCTCGCAAGCCCGTAAGGCCGCTCGCGGAGGGCGCCAAAGGTGCGGCTGCCTGGGGGTCGGCGGAGGCGACACGGCCCGGACCGGTCAGGCGGCGGCCATGTTGCTGGCGGAGAAACTCCGCGGACACGTGGGGCGGAGCGGCCGCCCTCGCGCTTCCTCCTACCCACAATGCCCCGCCCCGGCTGTGCGGGCCCGCCCCTCCGTCAGGCCACGCCCCTCTGCCCGGCCACTCAGGAAACGAGCCCGAGACAGACGGCAGGGGACGCCCGTGCGAGCGCAAAACGTAGAACAAAAGTTTAACCTTGGCAGCGGTGGGATTCGAACCCACGCCCCCGAAGAGACTGGAGCCTTAATCCAGCGCCTTAGACCGCTCGGCCACGCTACCTAGCTGGTATAAACCTCTTCCCTCGAAGCTCTTTAATGGTGTTTCATACACTTAGTTTCTGCAAATTATCTTTTTTGATGTTCCTTCTTTGTGCGTTTTATCAGATTGCAACAGATTCTTGTAATACGCCACATATTTGAAATCAAATATATGCTTCAATATTTGAACCTAAGATTGTTGGCCATAGGTTTTACAACGAAACAATAGATTCTGAGAAGAATCTGTTGTGAATCAGACGGTTCTCCGCGAAGACTCCTGCTTCACCCCCTGGGACCCACAAGACCCGGTGAGTGTCTGGGAGAAAAGATCGACCCTGAAGTAACCCGCGCCGGGTCCCACGGCCACTGGCCCGGGCGGTGCTCTCCGGGAAAAGTGAATTTAAACTGCTGGTTGCATTAAAAAATAAAACCATAGTTGGTTGCGTGAATAATTTTTTACCGCTGGCTCCCAACTTAATCTCCTTAGCAAAAGTAACCTTCATCTCTGGTTCACATGTCCTGCCAGATCTCTTGCTGTGAATTTACATGCATATTTATCAACATAAAAGATAGTTTTGTTTTTCGTCGTGTATGAGTTGTTGTATGAATATTATACTATTAGGATATCGCTCCAGTTGGCAGTTTTTTAATACAGCCTCTGTTTTTAAGTATCTAGCCCTGCTAATGTGCATATAGATATTTGAAAAGACCGAGAAAATTTAATGAGAAAATAATCATTTACGTTGCCATGACCCGAAATGAAATTAGTTACTGTTAATATTGTGGCATTTTTGTTTTCAATTCTTTTTCCTCTGTATATACTTTTTATTAAAAGTTACAGGAGTAAGGCTGGGTGGGGTGGCGCATACCTATAATTCCAGCACTCAGGAGGCTGAGGCAGGAGGATCGTTGCCAGTTTGAAACCAGCCTGGCCTACAAAGTGAAGTCGAGGCCAGCTTGAGCTGCATAGCGAGACCCTGTCCCCCCCCCCAAAAAAGTAAAAAAGTTACAGGAGTAATGACTGGAATATATTGTCTTTTTTAAAATATACTTAAAAATATATTAGGCTATTAGGACATTACAAATAAGGCCCTCCAGACCGCTTCTCCTACATATAACTGTGAATTTCATGTATGTATCTCCAATAATTTCTTACACTTTTACATATATGTATTCATGAATAAATACATACTATGGTTTCCTGTATGTTATCACATTGTACCAGTATCTTTCTAAAATTAGGCTGCTTTGCTCATTTAAAAAAATAAATAAAATTTGTTGCTTTCGCTCCAACATGTTTTTAGGTCTATTACACTAATTCCTTCTATGGCGTGAACAATATTATTTCTGAACTTTTGTCATGTCACACAATTCGGCAGACAGCGTCTGCACGTGGCTCCTGTGTGTGTGTGTGTGTGTGTGTGGTCCTCCAGGACTCATACCAAAATTAGAATTGCTGCATCATGTGTGTATTTTCCATTATACATGTTGCCAAAGTATTTTTTTTTCTTTTGTCTTTTTGTCTTTTTGAGACAGGATCTCTCTACACAGTTCAGGCTGGCCTTGAGTTCACTTTGTATCCCATCTTCACCCAGCCAAGTGGCTGGCCTCAAACTTTCAATGATCCTCCTGCCTCAGCCTCCCGAGAGCTGGGATTAACAGGCGTTGTGCCACCACTCCCACCCTAAATGTTTGATCTTTAGTAACTGCTTTTTCCCTTTTTTCAGGTTCACATTTATTACTGTACGAAATCTCACATCTCCCTCATCTGTGCGGTACTGCCCTTTCCACATCAGTTCTGTGAGTCAAATCATTCACTGGAGGAATCGCACAAGTAATCCAAACCCTGACAATGCTTTGGACACGTCCCTGGCAAGCCATACAAATCATGCTTTTATAAATAGAATTCTGGTTCTGTGCTGTTTTTTATGACACTTTTTGGCGCCACGGTTCCAGTTTCTCCTTGTGTACCTCCAAACATCCGGGCATTCCATATTTCTCTTTCCTTCGGTTCTTCCTTAGTCCATTTTATTTTGTCCTGTTTTCTTCATCCACTTTCAACATATTTGCGAAGATTTCATTGTTCTGAGATTTTCGGGGGGGCTTTTTTGTTTGGTTGGTTGGTTTGGTTTTTTGAGACAGAGTTTCACTATGTAGCCCAGGCTAGCCTCAGACTCATAACCGTTCTCCTGCCTCAGCTTCCCAAATGCTGGGATTACAGGGCTGTACTACCAAGGCCAGGCAAGTTGATTGCTTTTAAAGGAATTTTTTAAAATACAAGAGCAAACTGGGAGTGGTGTGCCAGCCTGTAATCCTAGTATATAGGAGGCTGAGGCAGCAGGATCACCAGGAGTTCAAGGCCAGTCTGACCTACATAGTGAGTTCAAGGTTAGCCTGCACTAAAAAGGGAGACTCTGTCTCAAAACAAATCAAGGCCTCACGTAGGTCGCACACCTGCTGTAATCCCAGCACTTGGGAGTCTGAGGCAAGAGAATTACTGCAAGTTTGGGACCAGCCTAGGCTACAGAGGGAGCTCAAGGCCAGCCTGAACTGCATATCGAGACCCCGTCTCAAAAAGACAAAACAAAACAAAAAAGGCGCAATCATCTATTGAAGACATAAACTACAAAAGTAGAAGTCAGAAGAGGGGTTACTTTTGTCCAGGGAGCTTTCTGTGGTATAAATATTCTATATGTTGACCTGGGTAGTTGGATTAACATGTCTACATATGTAAAAAAAACCATTAAACTGTATATGCAATTGACATTATGCAAGTTACTCTAAGAAGGTAAACATATAATTAAAAATAACTTTTTTTAGTATTCCTACCAGGTTCGAATCTTGTAAATAACTTCAGTGGGTTTCCACTTGCAACACGATTATGTATAATAAATTTTTGTTTCGTTTGTCTCTTTGAGAGAGGTTCTTGTTATGCAGTTCAGGCTGGCCTTCAGCTCACTTTGTAGCTGAGGCTGGTCTCAAACTTGCAACAGCCCTGCCTCAGCCTCCCAAGTGCTGGGATTACAGGCATGTACCACCACGCCACCGGCTATAATAAAATTTTGGCATATGCTTGCAATTAAGCTGCCCGAAACATTTTCTTACCTCTTCCGTCTCATCTTTAGAGCTCTTCTTTTCCTCCCCAAAGGGAATCATCTCTACAGGTAGGACCCTGTCGTTTCTGCTTTCCTGGCATCCACTCTCCCATATTCTGGTTGAATATCCCTTACCCAAAATGGCTGGGGCCAGAAGCATTTCAGAGTTTAGATTTTGGAGTATTTACATATACGTATGGTATTTTGGGGGATGGGACCCAAATCTAAAGAGAATTCACATTTCATATGCTGTATACCTTATATACATTGCCTGAAGGTGATTTTATATAGTATTTTTAATAATTTATGTGTAAAGGGTAGTTTCGGGGTTTTTTGGTCTTTTTGACACAGGGTATCACTGTATAGTTCAAGCTGGCCTTCAGCTCACTTTGTAGTCCAGGCTGGTCTCGAATTCGCAACAATCCTCCTGCCTCAGCCTCCCCAGTGCTGGGATTACAGGTGTGCATCACCATGCCCGGCTTAGTTTCCATGTTGGTGCTCTTAAGTTTTAGATTTTGGTGCATTATAGATTTCAGATTCAGGATATTCAACCTGTATGTAAGATGAAAGACACCTCAAACAGCTCACAAAACGAAAAACAAACCCAGTGCTAAGAGATTTCTGGAAACCTGAAATATTGATAAGCATGTCAAGGCAGAAAGAAACCCTTATTGTATTAGCATAAAAATACATTTAAATGATGTGCATATTGGGAGGCTTGAGTTGTCTTTACATTTAATCAATACTAAATTGATCATGGGGCCTGTTGGCACACACCTGTAATCCCAGCATTCGGGAGGCAGAGACAGGAGGATCACTGCAACTTCAAGGCCAGCCTGGATTACATAGTGAGTTGAAAAAAAGCCGCAACTATATATGTATTTTTCATTTTGAATTGTCTTTTTGAGACAGGGTCTCACTATGCAGTTCAGGCCATCCTTGAGCTCACTTTGTAGCCCAGGCTGGTCTTGAACTCACAACAATCTTCCTGCCGCAACCTTCAAAGTGCCAGGATTACAGGCATGTGCCACCATGCCCAGCTTTTCCCACAGCACTTCTTAAATTTTTAGTTTTATTTTTTGAGACAGGGTGTTGATATAGAATTCAGGCTGGCCTTCAACTTGCTATGTAGCCCAGGGTACCCTGGAAGGATCCTCCTGCCTCAGCCTCGTGAGTGTGGGATTACAGGCATGCATTGCCACGCTTGGCCCCAGAACACATTTGTTGTATGAATTTTAAAGTTGCACCTCTCTCTCCTCTCATGGATGCAGTATTTCATCTAAGGACATTCATGCCACCACCTCCTTCTTGTACTCTGTTATCTATTGAACAGGGCCTCCACATGATATAGGGGAAATGTCTCCCAACCTGCTAGACGTCTGATTCGCAAGTTTGTGTTCCCCAAAATCGAAGAATGAATCCTAAGGAACAAAGGTTAAGAGTAGAAAAATGCACTGGGGAAAAGGAATGGGGAATGGGAGTGGGGACTCAGAATAGCTCCCGAGAGGCAGCCAGGGAGCCTGCTTCTCAAAGGAAGTTGCTACCCAGAGTGGTGGTGCATGTACACCTGTAATCCTAGCACTCAGAAGGCTGAGGCAGGAGGATCTCTGCAAGACGCCAGCGTGGGCTACATGTTGAGTTCAAAGCCAGTCTGCACTACATAAGGAAACCCTGTCTTCCTTTGACCCAGCTCAAAGGAAGTTTTATAGAGCAAGATGCCACCAGGCCTGGCTTGAAATTTCTTAGTTAAAAAGCTACTTGTTTGAGCCTGGCATGGTGGCACTTACCCGTAATCCCAGCACTAGGGAGGCTGAGACAGGACTGCTGCGAGTTCAAGGCCAGCCTGAACCACCTAGAAAGACCCTGCCCCACCTCCCCAATAGAGACCTCACACAAAGGATGTCAGTGCACAAACCACAAATGCATCTGGGTGAGGACAGGGCTCAGTGGTATGGCACTTGTGTAGCATGGAGCCCTGGGCTCAATCACCACCAATGCAAGACACCAGAGTCATACCAGTAACCAAAATTTTCTTAAGCTTGGCTGCATCTCAAAATAAAAATAAAAAAGCTGGTGATGGGTGATGTAGCAGTGTGAGGACCCTAGGTTGAATCCATCTTCCCCCCAGAAGCACTCAAGACATAGTTTATTTTCCCTGAGGCTGACACAACCTTGTAGTGACAAAGATTATTGTTTTATAGGTGAGCAAATCAAGAAATGAAAGAGGCTTGTCTGTTTTATCTAAAGCAAACAGCACAGGGGTCAAATCTGGAAGGCTTTATTGGAATTTATTACAAATGTTAAAAATCAGAAGACCACACATAAAAATAACAAAATTTTTTTTCAGCAGCTCTTAAAAAATTACAAAGGGAAAAAAATAATTACAAAGGGGCCCACCCTGGGCCCACACTTCAGTGAAGGTGAATCACCGCTGCCCCTTTCTGAAGAAGTATGACATCCAGTTTCCTGTGTTCAGCCTCTAGGAGGCATCTGAATGAGACAGGAAAGAAACCATTTTATCTGGGAAGATAAAATAGAACTCAGTACACACACAAAAATAAATCCCTACCTCCAGTCCTCTTCAGCATCCTACTCCCGTCTCCTCCAGGAGATTGTTGACCTCCAAGGCGAGGAACAGAACAAAAACAAATGTACAGAGAGAACATGCATATTGTTGTTTCCTGCCCTGTGCTGGTGCATCTACTTTACGGTAAACAACTTTTTATTTTTTTTGAGACAGGTTCTTGCTATGCAGTTCAGGCTGCCCTTGAGCTCCCTCTGTAGTGCAGGCTGGTCTCAAACTTGCAAGGATCCTCCTGCCTCAGCCTCCCGAGTGCTGGGATTACAGGCATGCGCCATCACACCCGGCATAAACAACTTGATTGTAAAACATGTCAGCCCACAGGCAAAGGTGCTGGGGCGGAAGGAAGTGAGACTATTAGAACAAGAAGAGCATTCCTGATAAACTTGCACAACTTCTCGGAGAAGCAGAGCGACACTGAGGTGCAGAGGGATATTCCGAAGCACTGCAATCTAGGAGCTCTTTTTCTGGTGTACATAAAGCCTGCCCACGTTTATTTCTTACAGTGCTGGGGTAGAACACAGGGCCTCAAGCATGCACCACAGAGCCCCAGCCCCAGATATTTTTTCTTCTACCTGTAGCAAAAGTAAACAGGCCATTACAGTCCCGTTTCAGTTAAAATTCTACCCCCAAGATCCTCAACAGCAGGAGTCCAGTCCTAGCTCAGCTGAGCCTCTAACAGCATCACTGCAAGGGTCCACCTGAGACCCGACGTTTCCACCTGAGAAATGAAAGCACCAGAGAATCCTGGCCTTGATAATCTGGATTCATTGACCTGCTTCTCACACATGAAAACAGTCACTGATGTCCTCCCAATTGGGCTAGAATATCTTAGGTTTGCTTTATTATTATTAGGCATGCCTACTCTTTCTAGAAAAGATGGCCTGACCTGCTTTAGAAGTCACGGAACTGTTTTTTTTTTTTTTTTTGGTACCAGGAATTGAACTCAGGACTGCACTTGCCAGGCAGGTGCTTGTGCCACTCAGCTATATCGCTGGCTCCAGAACTGGGTTTCAAAGGTTGAGTAAGTGCTTTTCCTGGTTCTGAAGGATCTCAACATTCTGCATGATTCTTTTTTGCTCTCGGGGGTCCTTACAGAAGTACTTGCTGCCTGGGGCAGTGGTACACATCTCTATTCCTAGCTACTCGGGAGGCTGAGGCAGTAAGATCCCAAGTTGAAATCCAGCCCAGGAAGTTTAACAAAATTCTGCTTCAAAAAAGACTGGGGATCAAGCTCAGTGGTGAGAGTGTTTGCCTCGCCTGTGTGAAGCCCAGGATTCCAACCCCAGCACTGCAAAAGGAAGCATTTGTGTGCCTGTGCATTCAGGCCATCACAGCCTTCTGAAGAGGCCGTCTCCTGACAGCACGGCCGTGAGCATGGGAGAGGAGCGGGACTGCAGGCTGATCGTTCAGGCCAACGCAGACGACGACCGCTGACTGGAGGCAGTGAGACCCCACAGAATGCCAGGGTGGGAACTGGCTCCTGTGTCTTCACACGCTCACTCCTCACCAACTTGGCCAGGGCACTGTATTTCCCCATGGGTCACAAAATTGACATAGCCCCTGCCTTCAGGGCTTTAAAAAGCAGCCTTTGGCTAAGGGTTAGAGCCGAGGCTGACAAACTACAGCCCAACAGGCCCACTTTTTTGTCTTTGGAGGTAGGATCTCTCTATGCAGTTCAGGTTCACCTCAAGCTCACTCTGTAGCCCGAGGCTGGTCTCAAACTTGCAATGATCCTCCTGTCTCAGCCTCCTGAGTGCTGGGAGTGCTGGGATTACAGGCGTGCACCACCATGCCCAGCCTGGTTTTTGTAAATCAACTGTGACCGCAACACTGGCCACATCCATGCAGCTGTGTCAGTTCATACTTGGACAGGGCCGAGTGGTTCCAGCGGAGGCCACAGGACCAGCAAAGCCCAGCATCTTTACTGTGTGGCCCTTTGCCAAAATCTCTAATTCATGCTAGAGAACAGATGACATACAACAACAGGTACTCAGAAAACACAACTATTTGCACATTAAAACTGCAAAGAGAAGAGGTGGACTAAATTAACAGGAAAGCATGAATTGCAGGATGCTTGATCACTTTGAAGAGATAGTTTTCAATAAAGCTGCTTCTGCCGTTTACCATGTGTAATTTAACCATATGCACTGGTTTGAAACACACACAGAATCACTCAAGCCAACTGACGCAGATCAAAAGACAGTGATCAGTGTCAACTTCTCCAGGAAAACGGCTGTGAAGAGCCTGTACAGAAGAATTGGGAAGTCTGTCATTTCTGGGCAGACTGAGGGACTTTTGTTCAAGAGTACTTCTGACTTGACTTGTTTTTTCCTTGGGTGCCCTACTCCAGACTTTGGAACCCAGTGCTTGAACAAGTTTACAATCTGCACAGCTCCACAGTAAAGTGCTCAAGGGCCGCTTTTAATGAGCAGGTAAGAATGGCTTGTATATTACACTCTGCTTTTTTGCATTTGATTTTTAAACGAAGAAAGGATTCTCCAGCATTTGTGGTTGATTAGAAGTCTGGTTTCTTGGCTACTTGAAATAACTGAAATCATACTAATATTACATCTGCAATCTTTTTTTTTTTTTTTGGTGTTTTTGAGACAGGGTTTCACTATGCAGTTCAGGATGGCCTTGAATTCACCAGCAATCCTCCTGCCTCAGCTTCCTGAGTGTTGGGATTACAGGGGTGCACCCCCACACATGACCCTGAATTCCTTTTAAAATAGAAAGTTCATTAAATAAAGATAACCATAGCATGGCCCAGGGGAAATGACCGGAATTAATGAGTGTTTACAGTTCTTGCCCTCTCATTCTCAAATATTTTAGATAAATTTCAAGGGGCTGTGCTGAAAGCACACTGCTGCAAATGATTAAAAAAAAAGAAAAAAATCAGCGCAGCCTCAAGCAGAAAATGTCAAGAACCAGGGCTGGGAGCAGACTCCAGTGAGCGGTGTCATCTTCACTTCAGACAGCAGTGAGGAACACTGCGCAGGGCCCTTCCCTCACACCATGGGTGCCGCCCCCGAGGAGGAGGGCGCACATCCGGGGGGAGGACTGGCGCCCGCGTGCCACGCCCGTCACCCTTCCGTGCAAACACTTTGGGGTGCACCCTCCTCCACAGGAGCTGGTACAGGAGTCAGAGGTAGTGAATGTGTATACATAAAAATCAAACCTCTTTTGCAGAGCCCACAGTAAAAAGTATGCTTAAAAAAAATGGAACTAGGCTGAATGCCAAAAAATCAGTCCCACAGTGGGAAGAAATTAAAGGACAAAGTGAGAGATGTTCGGTGCGGAGGCCCTTTCCGAGTGAGGAGAGCCTGGGTTGCAGCAGTCTCACACCTACTGAAAAATGCTGTGCACGCTTCCCAGCACTTGGAGAAGACTTTGCACTAAGTCAGGACAGAACACACCCCATGGGCAGTGAACATGCAACTCCAGCTTCCCATGAAACCCCGGGCTCCCGGGGCCTAAAATCTGAGTTCAGCCTAAAAAGCTGATGAGAAAGCCCTAATATTGCCCATCCAAGGCCAAAAAGCACTGTTTACATCTTATGCCAAAGCAGTTTGTTGGTTCATTAGGCTGCATTACCAACCCCGAACACTGTCTTAAGAGACAGCTGTAGCATCTCTGCTGGTAGCAAAGATTTTTTTCAAGAGTCAAAACAAAGAAATACAAAAGGTGATTTACAGCACCCCAAAAATACTTTTCCCCTCCCAGACAAAATGCGTCTCGAGTCCTTTCCAGCCCTTCTGCCCCGGCCCGTTGGCGTGATGTTCCAGGTGCGTTATTCCTCCATGCAGGCCCAGGCCACCTCGGCCTTCTCATAGTACTGGTTGGCGAGCCGGCCCTTCATGGCTTCCATCGCTGCCTCTGCTGCCTGGGTGTACAAGTCCCCTAAAAGACATCAGAGATGTAAACACCCATGGTCTTTACCAGCACAGAGCACCCTGCAGTTTCTGTAGGACCCCCAACTACTCCTGTACCCTCTCCTTCCAGGTAACAACGCAATCTGAAGACCTAGGGGAGAGCACGTGATCAAACCTGACCAATCAGAGCACTCCTCCCATTCCCCTCCATGTGAACTGGTCCCCGACTCAGGCATGGCCAATCAGAGTAAGCCACCTCAGTGACCACATGACTGGTTTAGGGATGAGGACTGATTCTATCTGAGCCAGGGAGACCCAGGATGGGGACTTTTGCAGCAGGAACTGAGAAGGTATGAAAATGGGATAAAGACCATACGTATCAGCACCGTTACAGGTTTTGCCACCAAAACTTGAGGTTCTTAGAGCTTTTTGGATTTAGGAATTTCAAACAGGATATTCTAGATTTGCTTTATAATTTGCTAATTTTAAAAAATACAGCTTTTCCAATTGGGTGTTGGAGAATGGAGCTCAGGACCCAGGACATGCGAGGCAAGCACTGCGGCTGAGTTACACCTTCAGCACTTAACAAGTTAAAAAAAAAAAAAAAAAAAAACTTACAACATTTGGCTCCATCCAGTACCTGCGAACCCAGAGTTTAGTATGTTTATGTTATGTGCAGGACAGGATGTCTGTATACAGCATCTCTGGGCTTCTAGGTCACAAATTCACAGTGAGCCCATAGTGTAACTGCATGTGGAAGCAGAGCTCAGAGACCGGCAGAGGTTACGTGAGGCTGCAGGGGTGGGGCCCCGACGGAAAGGCGCTGGGGCCCTTGTAGCAGGAGGGAGAGCAGAGCTTGTTTTCTCTCTGCTTGCATACAGAAGAAAGGTTCTGTGAGGACCCAGGGAGGAGGTGACTGCCTGCTGGAAACAGACCTGGCCAGCACCTTGGATGTCCCAGCCTCTAGGACGATGAGAAATACATTTGGGAGGCTTGGGGGTGTAGCTCAGAGGCAGAGCACTTGCCCAGCATGCATCAGGGCGTGGGTTTACGACAAAATTTTAGCTGGGCGCGGTGGTACAACTGGGAGGCCGAGGCTGAGGCATAAGGCCGGCTGACCTACAAACTGGGACTCTTGTAAAAAAAACCACAAAAAATAAAAACAAAATTTTGTTGTCTAAATCCAAGTCTTCAATCCGTTCAAGCAGATTAATAATTTGTGTGACAGAAGAAAATATATGTAACTAAGCCATCAACTAATGGATACACAAAATGTGGCAGACACTCCATAGAGAGAGACAAAGCACAAGCAAGAGGAGGAACTTTTCCTCTTTCCAATAGGCTAACTGGAGTAGGGTTTCTGTAAGTTGCTACCGGAGAGGGCTGTGCTCCACTATGAAAATACCACGGTCCACTACACTGTCCATTTTAAGATGGTGAATTTCATGTTAAAAAAAAATTGCACTCAATTTTTTAAATTGCAAAGAACTCCCCCCCGCCAAAACACAAATACCCAGCGGCCCCTTAGCGTCCACGGGGCATTAGTTTCAGGATCCAATGTGAATGCCAAAAGCAAAATGGCACAGCATTTGCAAATAACCCACATACAACCAGTCTTACACTTTAAATCACCTCTGCATCACGCCACATCACTTACAGTCTTCAATACCACATGTGCTAGGAGGATAGTTGTTTTATGGTACCCTTAGGGAACAATGACAGGAAAAGTATATCTTTTTAGTGCAGACACAACTTTTTTTTTCTTGTCTTTTTGAGGCAAGGTCTCACCATGCAGATCAGGCTGGCCCTGTTTTTTTTTTTTTTTTTTAATAGAACTGTTTAGAAGGTCTATTCTGTAATTTTTACTTTTTATTTTTTTGTCCTTTTGAGAAAGGGTCTTGCTATGCAGTTCAGGCTGGCCCTGAGCTCACTCTGTAGCCCAGGTTGGTCTCAAACTCGCTATGATCCTCCTGGCTCAGCCTTCCGAGTGCTAGAATTATAGGTGTGTGCCACCACACCCAGCTGGCAACTTGGAGCAACTTCTGAAAACAGTTTTTAAATTGGTTGTGGTGGCACACAGGATCCTAGCACTCTGGCTTAGGCGGGAGGACTGCATGTGTGAGCCCAGCCTGGGCTGCTCAGTGACTTTGCAAGGCTCTGTCTAGAGAGAGAAGGAAAGAAGGGATGGCAGGGGAGGGGAGGGAAAGAAGAGAGAAACAGGGAGAGAGGGAGACAGAGAGAACGCAAGCAAGCAAGAGCTGGGGATGGAGCTCAGTGTGAAGGTCCTGGGTTCAATTCCCAGTGCTGAAAAATAATTTACCTGTACACCAGTTCTGTACAACCTCCTTTGGGAGAAGAGCTCAGCCTGAAACCATGTCATAATTCCAGCCCTGCCTGACTAGCCCTCTGACCCAGGCCTCACCTGATCTCTGAAGGTCCCTCTCTAGGCCGCAGCCTCCTGTGAGAAGCATCTCGGCCTCCCTGGCCAGCAGCGCATAGCGGGGCTCGTCCTGCATCCCATCGAACTCGCCACCCTCGTCGCAGTCCGTGGTCTCCAGGGCAGTGCTGTACCAGTGCAGGGCCTCCAGCCAGTCTCGGCACCTTTCCAGGGGGTTAAGAGGGAAAGGGGGCGTTACCCTTGAAACAGGGCAATGGCAGAGGGCGGGGCCACCACCTCTGGCTCATAACCTCTGGTACCTAAGGCTGCTGCACCTAAGGGCCTCCAGGTAAAAGGGGGACCTTTCCCAGATTTCACATATGCACCCCTCGGGCTGGCACCAGCAGCAGCTGTCCTCTCAGGCAGGCAGGAGGCGAGGTGGCAGAACGAGCTCTGTGGAGGCCGCCAGAGCTGTTGGAGTGCTCAGCAGCCACACAGCCCCTTCTTCTTGGCCTGGGTGGCTCCAGCTCTCCCAGCTGCATGAACCCTCCCGGCCTGCCACTCACCCTGCCCCCTCCAGCTCCTTCCCTACAGCAGCACACACTCTTGGGGCAGCACAGTTTCCGGCCAAACTCACGCAATGCAATGCTCAGAGCTAATGGCATCTCATCGGGCTGCTTCTCCCTGGATGTAACCCAGAGAGTTACTTACAGCATCGGGAAAGAGCAGAGTCACAGGTAAAGACAGCCGCAGTGTCCTGAAACCGGCGATGGCCAGTCCCTCCCTCCCTGCCCGCCTCGGGCTCCTCTGCCCTCCACTCTCGGCTCTTGTTCATCTCTCTCCACTCACACGTACCAGCCCTGCCTGCTCCTTGGCCTCTGCACCTGCCACCCCGGCCATGAGACATCCTTCCCCTACCTCAGCCCACACCTCGCTCCTCACCCGCCAGCCTCACTGGATAGCTCCCTTCTTAAGAGGCGCCGTCTCCAGACGCCCCATTTCTTACAATTACTGTGACCTTTCATCCTCCTTGCTCCCCTTTGTTGTGGTCTCTTCTACCTCACCACAAGGCCCAAGAGGAGTCCTGCCGGTCCTGTTTACTGCTGTGGTCCCAAGGCCTGGCTAGGAGCACAGGCTCAGGGCACAGGCTCAGCGCTTGTTGAGTGAATCAGTATGAACAAGTGGCTGTTCGGGATGATATTGGGGAGCTAACCATGACTCTACTTGATCTTATTAAAAATGGAAATCATTTGAAAATTATTGGCAAGGTACCCAAAAGCTATGATTGCAACACTGGACTAGAAGCTACCAGAATGGACGATTTCACCCCTTTTATCTCTGACCCTCCTCAGCCCTCAAGGGCAAAGCAGAATTTCCCTGCATACATTAAAAGGGAAAGGGTCTAATCTTTCCCTCGTTGTCTCAGGGGTTAGGGTACGCACCATGCCTTGGAATTTTCTATGATCTCTCATTCCCCATTAGACAAAACTTCTGAGAGGACCAAAACCTTTAAAAAACCAGTGAGTCAGCTGGGCATGGTGGCGCATGCCTGTAATCCCAGCACTTGGGAAGCTGAGGCAGGAAGATCACTGTTGAATTGAATGGCAGCATAGGCTACAAAGTGAGTTCAAGACCAGCCTGAACTGCATAACAAGACCCTGTCACAAAAAAACCCAATAAAAACAAAAAACAAAGTGTGTCCCCAAGCCCCATAAACAGTGGCGATTATGTGACATATGTGCCCTCCTACCTATGATAGCCATCTCTGATAAAAAGTCTTTTAAAGAGAAATATATACCAAGGGTTAATAGCCTTAATATATAAAAAGTTCTGATAAGTCAATAACTATCACTGTAAATAAAATTAAAAAGTAAGACTCAACATAAAATTAATAGAACAGAAATAAAAAGTAGAGAAAAGACAGGTACAGAAAGCACAGCTAGAGCTGGGCATGGTGGCACACACCTGCAATCCCAGCACTTGGGAGGCTGAGGCAGGAGGGTTGTTAACAAGTTCAAAACCCCCCTGGGCTTCAAAGTGAGCTCAAAGCCAGCCTGAACTGCATAGTGAGACCCTGTCTCAAAAACACAACAAAACAAAACAAAAAACGGAAGCACAGCTAGAAAAGACTCTTTAGGGATCTCAGATGTAAATATCCAGTGCCTGACTCCACCCTGCCCTATCGGTACCTACTTCTCCAGTGTGCTCAAGGGGCCCCCAAACATGCTGGCATCTGGTTTGATACAGTCATGCCGGTTTTGCTGATTTTTCTGCTGACCTCCCCTCCATGCCAGTGCAGTTCTAAGTCCACTGAGAGGCAGGAGAGTAGAGAGGAAGTGGAGTGAAAAGACCTAAGTTTTGGCTCTGCCACTTACTAGTACAGGCTGCAGATCCCTAATCTGAAAATCCAAAATCCAAAAAGCTCCAGATTCAGTGTGCTAGGGTGACCCAGTAAGTGGAAAATTCCACACCTGATTTCCTGTGATCATAGGCTGAAGTCATACTGCAGGTGCACTAAAAATATCACATAAAATTGCCTTCAGGGTATGTGTCTAAGGTATGTATGAAACATAAATGAATTTCACATTTAGAGCTGCTATTCCACCCCCACGATGCTTCATTTGTACATGCAAGTATCCTGAGTATTTGGGGTAAGGGATACTCAACCTGCATTTGACCACAGGCAAGCCCCCCACTCCTCAGAACTAGGGTTCAGTTGCCCGTCAAACAGGCCCTGAATACCTACTTGTCTACCATGGGGCTGTTTCGCCCATTTATTCAAACTACCACTAGGTCAGATCCTACGCAGAGCACTGGGTCCCAGAGATGCAGGCAATTTGACGCCCACTCTCAACAACGTCAAGGTGTCATCAAGGGTGGGAGGCACTGCTGCTACCCCGAAGATCTGACACATGTGAGGACCACATGACAGGCACTGAGCCCCAAAGCCTGACAGAACTACAGACCTAGCCTTCCTGCTAGACTAGTGAGGGAGATGAACTCTTTTTTTTGTTTTTTTGGAGACAGGGTGTTGCCATGCAGTTCAGGCCGGCCTTGAGCTCACTTTGAGGCCCAGGCTGGTCTCGAACTTGTAGCGATACTCCTGCCTCAGCCTCTGGGAGATGAACTCTAGATGCCAAATGGGAGGGAGCCTTTCTAACCCGTGGGCTTACACAACGCCTCACCCTCCTGTTTCCCTTCCGGAAAGTCATGAAAGGCTCCTGAGCAGTCAGGTTCCAGTGGGGGCTGCAGAGGGTGACCAACAGGTCCCGCTTTGAGTTCAATCTCCCAATCAACCTCTGCCCATGGACTTCCAAAACGTCCTTCTGGCCTAGTCAAGGAGCCAGATGAAGCTGGACTCCCTCCCCTCCCCCAGACAACAGTCCTGACATCTCAGCCTGGTGGATAAATGGAAGTATGGACCCTTCAGGAGCCTCAAACCCACTGCACAGGACTCACCGTGGAGCTTGGCTCCTTCCCTCCACCCTTTTTTGGTCTTTTTTTAAACAGGGTCTCGCTATGCAGTCCAGGCTGGCCTTGAGCTCACTTTGTAGCCCAAGCTGGCCTTGAACTCCCAACGATCCTCCTGCCTCAGCCTCCCCTGTGCTGGGATCACAGGTGTGCACCACCAGGCCTGCTTTCCTTTCCTTCTTAAACGTAAGAAATGACACAAACAAAAGTAGGAGGAGTCAATTAAAATCACCCATACTCCTACAACCAAAGAACAATACTCTGAATTGATGCTGTATACCTTTTCAGATGTTTTCCTTAGGCAAATCTCTACATACACTGGCTAAAATGGCTACCATTTATCATGTGCTTTATGGGCACTGTGAGAATTACGGGAATCCTGACCTGGAACCTTCCCAGGACACAGGACTATACTCATTCCCACTGCATGACATGAGAAAACGGGGTCCAGGGAGGCAGACCAACTTGACCACAGTCACTGGACTGGTAATGGCCGCAGCCAAGACTGGAAGCCACGTCTGTCCCGACCCGAAGCAGGGCCCGCCTACAGCCCACACTCCCACCAGCTTGCACGCCTGAGTGACAGTCACAGTACCTGTTGGGGCTAAGGTTCTGGCCGGTGTCAAAAGCTCGTGCCACGAGGATCATGGACTGTCTGTCGCCAGCTTCAGCTGCCTTTAGTAAGTAGTCAAAGCCTCTTGTTCTGTTCTCTTCTGTCTCCTGTCAATACAGGCCAAGAAGAACAAAGCAAACAAGGCGTTGTCAAAGGGAAGGGGCTGCCCGGACCTTACCCATCAGTCTTCTCCCCATTTCTTGGAATTATTTTGAGAACTCTGAGCCAGAGATATAGTGTGTGTCTGTGGTACTGGGGATTAAACTCACGGCCTCTGCAGTAAGTTATACACCGCACTCCCAGTCTCCCTCCACCAGCTCCTCTTTTTATAAATACATGGTCTCACTAAGTTTTCTAGGCTGAGCTTGAGCTTGTGATCCTCCTGCCTCAGCCTCCCAGAGTACTGTGATTACACATCACAGGTTTTTAGTATATTCATGGAATTGTGCCATCATCACTAGAATCAATTTCCAGAATACTTTCATCCACCGAGAAAGAAGTACAATTCCCTTTCACTGTCAATCTCTCCCTATCCTCAATTTCTCCACTCCACCCAGTCCTAGGCAACCACCAGTCTATGTGTGAGCTCTATGGATTCTGGACACTTCATATAAATGGGATCAGGTTGTAGCATCGGAACTCCACTGGTCATGACTAAATAATATATCACACTGTGTTTATTGCTCATGTTACTTATACTTGATGGTTGTGATGGACAGTATTGCTATGACCATTTATGCACAAGGTTTTGCATGGATGTATTTACTCTCTTGAGCATATAGCTACTTGAGTGAATTGTGGTCACATGTAACTTAAGCCTGTGTGTGTGTGTGTGTGTGTGTGTGTGTGTGTATCTGGGGATTGAACCCAGGACCTCATACATGTCAGGCAAACACTTTACCACTGGGCTACAGCTCCAGCCCTTTTAAAATTTTATTTTCAGACAAGGTCTTGCTAAGTTGCCCAGGCTGGGCTTGACCTTGCAAAGCTCTCACCTCAGCCTCCTGAGTCAGCTCAGGTTCTAGGTGTGCGCCTTCACATGGGCTGCTGAGGCTTTTGAGGCGCCACCCAGCTGGTCCCCAGGGCAGCAGGCCACTGTGCCTCCCATGAGCAAGAAGGAGGCTCCTGCTTCCCTTCTGCTCTCTGTGACCACCACAGTGGCAAGAAAGACACTCGCAGAGCCCCAGGTCACGCTCGTCTCTGAAAACTGCCCCACAGCTTCCCATCTCAGAGGCACATCCAAAGCCCTCACAGTGGCCTGTGCTGCCCTCCTCAAGCTTCCGAAAGGTTGTCAGGGACTCCCATGCTCTTCCAGCCATGTCTCTGATAAGCCCATGGTTAGCCAGCCTAAGACTACATTTCCCAGCCTCCCTTGCAGCCAGAACCTGTGTCTGACGTGAGGGGCCTATCCAGCCTCTGACCACATTTGGTAACTTATTTCTCCCTGGTACTGTAGAACAGTACTTAGCACAGTAAAAGATCTCAGTAAAGATTATTTTTAATCATGCTGGATGCCTTTTATTGGTTCATCATTACCTGTATTAACAAGACTTTCCATGCAAGAAGTCTGCTCTATGAGAGCAGGGACCTTGTCCATCTCACTCACTGCTATGAATATATTGACACCAGGAAGCTAGAGGGCAGGGAAGCAGGAAAAGCCTGTGTTCATCACATCAGAGGCCTAGCTAAGAACAGCCGCTCACTGTTTCAAAGGTCAAGGGCCTGGGTAAACTGAGACATGGCCTGGGAGCTGAGGGTGCGAGGGAGACTCCTCTTCCTGGTGTCAGAATCTTCATAAAAGCAGCAACCGCATTGTTCATTGTCTCATTTTTTCCAAAACAGTCCAACGAAGTGTACATAAACCCCCGAATCTGGGCATTCCTCCGTGTCCTCCCCTTTGGTTCCCAAGAGCTTTTCTTTATTCTTTCTTATAAACCACGCTTAGTTCATTCCCTGAAGCTGTGTCCCTGGACTTCATTCTTCGTCACCCTCAGGATAAGAATTTAGGACGTGGTCCAGAGCGTAGGAGATGCTCACAAACTATGTGTGGCAGAATGGGCAACTGAATGCCACAGCAAGAGAAAAAAGTCCAGAGCATGCGGGACTTGGAGAAGGTGACAGAGGGCCTTTCTAGGGCACCCAGTGGCTCACAACCGTTACTGCTTGCTAAGCCACACGGGTGCCTTGAACACTACTTTGTTCTCACATACCCTGTTCTAACCACACTGCTCCTTGCATCCCCACCCCTGCCAGAGGCAGCTACCAGCCCGACCCTTGGAGAAAGGTCCCTGGAACCTACAGATGAGACGCGTCTTAAGTGCTTTACAATGCGGCTGGGTGCAGCTGGTAACAACAGCCTGCAATCACAGGGTCAGAGAATCACAGAGATGGGCCGGAGATGGGATACTCCGCGGTCCTGTCCTGGTCCTCTGTCCCTCGCACCCTGTCCTAGGCATCCCTCACACAGGCCTTGACGTGTCTGCGTGTCCACAGCGGGTGCTGGGCCAGGCGGGAAAGCAGCAGTGAGCAGGAGTGGGCTCACACAGGCTCACAAGAACAGACCTCAACTTTCAGGAATTCAGTAAAACAGTTAAGAAGCACAGCCACTGCTAGAAATGCAACCACAGGCTGGAGGCGCAGCACAGTGGTACAGCGCTTGTCTACCACAAACAAGGCCCCGGGTTTGATCCCCCATCGCTGAAAAGAACACTGTAGAAACTTATATAATGAGATGACTCATATTAGAAAAGAAGGTATTAATATTCAAAACTCACCCTTTCTTTTTGTCTTTTTGAGACAGGGTCTTGCTACGCAGTTCAGGCTGGCCTTGAGCTCACTTTGTAGCCCAGGCTGGCCTCCAACTCCCAACGATCCTCCTGCCTCAGCCTCCTGAGTGCTGGGATTACAGGCGTGCGCCACCACACCTGGCTTTTCACCCCTTCTTAATTGACTACCTTTTACTATGATGCACATCCTGTGTTATTCATGTCTACTCTGGGGCTGCTCCATCTCAGCACGGCAGTTGCTCTGTGCCATATAAATTCCTCACTGTGGGGTATCCCCTGCCTTCGCTGACATCACCAGCACTCCTGCTCTCCACTCACCAGATCAGGAGCCCTTGCTAATGTCTGTGGTTTTGTACTTTTGTTTTGTCTTTTTTGAGACAGGGTCTCACTGTGCAGTTGAGGCTGGCCTTGAGCTCACTTTGTAGCCCAGGCTGGTCTTGAACTCCCAAGCATTACATTACAGGTGTGCGCCACCACACCCAGCTGCAGTTTTAGTATGTGTGCTGCTGCTGCAAAAACTCAACAGGTAGCTGAGCATGGTGGTGCACACCTGTAATCTCAGCACTCAGGAGGCTGAGGCAGGAGGAGTGCTGTAAGTTTGAGGCCTGCCTGAACTACCATAGCAAGACCATCTCAAAAAGATCAAAAAAGAAAAAAAACAGATGGAAAAATAGGAATATTATACATTAAATTCAAAACGGTGCCATGCCTGTGGCTATTCTGACTAGCACAAGAAACTGGTGGAGTATTCTTCCAGTGTATAAAACTATTATCTGATTGAAACTGAGTGTGGTGGCCCACACCTATAATCCAAGCACTCTGGAGGCTGACGCAGGAGGATTGCCATGAGTTTGAGGCCAGCCTCCATAATACAGTGAGATCCTATTCAAAAAACCAATATCAATCAATAAATCAAACTCATCTGATTGAGGAAAAAATTTGCTCTTGTCTGTGGCAACTGAAGTTCCAGTCCTAAGTCTCTGATATTTTACTTTCATTCTTTTTCTTTTTCTTTTCGTACTGTGGATTGGACCCAGGTCCCCAGGGCTTTTCTATTTTTTATCTTATGACAGGGTCTTGCTGAGTTGCCCAGAATGGGCTGAAACTTATGATCCTTCTGCCTCAGCCTCCCAGGGTGCTGGGATTACTGGCATGCACGTGCCATCATGCCCAGCTTCATGTTACTTGTAAGTACATGAAACTATCAATCACTATTTATGTCAGAATTACATTCTCCATAAACTATAACCGTTGGTTGGTGATGCATACAAGAATTTGAGAGAATCAATGAGTGTTCTGTGAGAATCAGTTAAAGATACAAAATTTACCAGAGTCTTTATTGCTGTTTGTAAACTGTATGCTACGTTCTTCCATCACCACAATGTATGCCATACACATGTATGTGCACGCATTTCTTCTGCACCCCGAAAGCCAACTGCTCAGTGATTACTCTTGGCTGAATGAGATAGACTTGGTCAGTCTTCAACAGGCATAGAGATGAGAGAAACAAATCTCCTCCCAGCCAAGCCTGCTCCTCAACCTCTAGAACAGCTGTGGAGCTGGGCTGGTGGCACACAGCTAAGTCTCAACACTCGGGCAGGCTGAAGCAGGAACACTGACAGTGTGAAACCAGCCTGGGCAACGTGGTGACCTAATAAAACTCCATCTCAAAATAAATAAAAAGAAGCAGGCTGAGAATGTAGTAGAGAGCAAAGGCCCTAGGTTCTATCCTCACTGCTAAACAAACCACAGAAATGTCAGCGGTGGGACTCCCCTTCCCTGCATGCCAAGTGTTTGACTAATCCACAGGAAATCACCAACATGCTACAGACATTCTCATGGATCTACAAAAAATGAGTTTTGTACATTTGATTTCATGTGTACAACAAGGCTAGTCTTGGCAGCAATGTGTGTGATATCAAAAGTATGGAAACAATCCAAGTATCCATCAAAGGGTCCAGATGTGGGGCTGGGGATATAGCTCAGCAGCACAGCACCTGCTAGGTTGTGAGTTAGATTCCTGGTATCCACCTCAAAGGGCCCAAGATAAATAAAGTCTGTCATATCCATTTAGTGGAGCACTGTCAGGAAGAATCACAAAGGTTTTTCTTTTTGTCTTTTTGAAACAGGGTCTCACTAAGCAGTTTAGGCTGGCCTTGAGCTCACTTTGTAGCCCAGGCTGGCCTCAAATTCACAATGATCCTCCTGCCTCAGCCTCCCAAGTGCTGGGATGACAGGCCTGTGCTACCATGCCCAGCTAGAAACTTTCTTTCTACCAGTGAGGAACAAAGTCCACAGGATGCAGCCCAGGGAAAAACAGCAAGGTCCAGACAGCATGTGCAATATGCTAACTTTAGAGAAAAAATGTGAGAATAATCTGTATTCCGTATTCACATATGGAAATGGGGTACTGGCCTAAACAGTACCTCCTTCACTTAAATTTATATGCACCCTGAATCTCCCAATGTGATCTGACTCGGAAAGAGTCTTTGCCAGTGTAACCAGCTGTATTAAGAAGAGGTCATCTGGGTGAGGGTGGTCCTGAATTCCATGCAGCTGATGTCTCCGTAAGCTCAGAAGAGATGGAGACACCCAGGGGAAGTCCTGTGAGCACAGAGACAGTGGCTGCAGTGACCCTGCCCCAAACTGCCAGCAACCGCCAGAAACTGGAAGTGCTAAGGATCCTTTCCTGCAGTCTGCGGAGGGGACACTGTCCTGCTCACACCCCAACTTTGGCTGTCTGGACTCTAGGCATGTGAGAATAAATTCCTGCTGTTATAAGCTATCCAGACTATGGTAATGCATTACAGCAGCCTCAGGTAACTAATGCAGTTTGGAATTCTATAGAAGAAATTAGTACTACTAGTTTCTTGTAGCCAGACATGGTGGTGCACACTGTACTTCCAGTGCTTGGGAGGCTGAGGCAGGAGGATTGCCATGGGTTTGAGGCCAGCCTGGACTACATAGTGAGACCCTGCTTCAGAAATAAAGTTACTTGTTAAGCTGAGAATGAGAAAAAACAAAGTAGACCAAGAGTTTTCACCGTAAACTTTTTTTTTGCGGTACTGGGGATCAAACTCAGGACCTGGTGCTTGCCAGGCAGGCACATATCCCCACTTAGCTATATCCCCAGCCCCTGCTTATAAACCTTTTCATGTGGAAAAAATTGCAGTCACCTGAATCTAACTACTCAAAATGTTCAATGAAAGACTTCAGAGTTCTTTCTTGGGCTGTTCCAGTTGAGATGCCGGCAATCACTGGCCATGGGCAGCGCTAAGGAGCCCTGGAGTCCGTGTGGAGCCCAGGCCTGCCCAGCCCCCTGTCCAGCTGCGACCCTGCCCAGGTGACCCGGCGGAGGAGGACAGAAATGCCCGCCAGAGGCCTCCCAATATCTCCTATGGAAAGACCTCAGGGCCTAGGCCTTGTCAGATCCTGACCCCTCAGTGTCTTCCTCCCCTGGCGGAGGGAAGAAAGCCCTGCACAATTTCCAGCACAGCCTCCTGCTTCAGGGCCCGCCCTCTGGGCCCAACTCCGACCCTGTCCCAGCCCCACTGCCCCCATCTTGTCTCCAGCTCTGGGCATAAATGTGCACAGCCCCTCGGCCCAGCTGGTTGCTTGCAGTCAGCCTCCCCCACCTCAGACATCTCACCCTGCGACTGAATGAGCATGTCCTAAGCATCCCACTCTGCTCCAGCCTCTAGGAGTATGGCCAGAGCCGATACCGAGGCGGCCCCAGGCCCTCCAGACCCCGGTTAGGCCAGGGTGGTGACACACAGCTGTGGCCCTAGCGACCTTGGGGGCTGAGGCAGGAGGTTAACCCGGGCAGCTTGCAAAGACACTGTCTTAAGGCAAAAAAAGCTAGGCTACCACCCAGGGGTAGACCTTGCCTGACGTGTACGAGGCCCCGAACGCAGCCCCAGCACCACGACAAGCCAGGCCAGGCCTCTTTCTCACTTGTGTGCACCAACGTCTTCACTCTCCGCATCAAACTGTCCTCATTGCCTGGAAATGTGACCAATGTGACCGCCATCTCTCACCCGCTCCAAAGATTTTTTTGCGGGTTGGGAGTGGGGGTGTTATTGGGGATTGAGCTCAAGACCTTTTCACCTAGAGACATCTCCAGCTCTTTCTGCATTTTTGAAATTTTGTTTAAAAGTGTTTTGTTTTCTGAGACAGGTTCTCACTATGTAGTTTAAGGCAGGCTTGAACTCAGTACATAGTCCAGACTGGCCTGAGACTCACGGTGATGCTCTTGTCTCAGCCTTCATCACAGGCATGTACCGCCACACCTGACAACTTCTCTTTTGTTCTCTTCTGAGACACAGTCCCCTTAAATGGCCCAGGCTGGGCTCAAACTTGTGATCCTCCTGCCTCAGCCTCCCAGAGTGTTGGGATTATAGATATATGGCACCGGCGCTTGGCGGACAGTTTGAACTAACTGTGCAGTGCCTGGCCCAAACCAATGCCCAGAATGGTCACACACCACGCATGCCCTTGCAGGTGATAGAGAGTAACCTCCCGGGCAGGAAGGCTGGTGAGTGAAGATGTAGCCATGTCCCTGCTGCTGCCTCCCCACCAGCCCCTCACCTTCAGAGAGACATCCACCAGGATGTGGTGGGGCAGCTGTGAGCACATGAGCCCCAGGCCCACGATGGCCTCCAGCTCGCCCAGGGCGGCAGCATGCTCCAGGTGGAAGATGGCCGACTCACAGTCCCAGTCCTCGCCCTTCTTGCAGAAGCGGCCACCTTCGTGGTAGCGAACCATGGCCAGGTGGACCTGCCACACACACTGGGTGTTGGCCTGGCTGCCTGGGAGGCCGAAGCCGCACCCCGGCCGCCCAGCCAGCCTGCGGGAAGAGGGAGGTGAGCGGAGACGTGAGCTGGGGGTTCTGGGGAGAGCAGGGAGGACTCCAAAGGGGCAGCGCGGATACCTTCCCCAAAACGGACTTCCCGATTTTCCTTTCCAGTTCCAGGGCGTTCAGCCTTTGTACTTCCAGGGCTGCGGCGGAAGGCCTTGGCAGGTGGAGGCGGGAGGGGTTGAGGAGGTTCCACTTCTCCACACAGACCTAAGGGGGACAGCCAGGCAGGGGGAGTTTACAGCCAGACAAGCACATGGCTGGGCACAGAGCCCGGCTGGCCAAAGAGGGGAGGCGAATCCCCAACATCTAAGTTTGCTGCCTTCCGTTTTGGTCATTTACATGCCAGCAGCCCATGAGTACTGAGACACTGCAGCGCCAGGACACAACTAGCAGAAGGGACTGCAGCAGCTCGGAGAAGCCTCTTCCCTCATTTCTCTTTCCCAGCTCCCCATACACAGCGCCAAAAAAGCCAGACTTGAGCAAATCCACTTGCTTTGCTCTGTGAATCAACCAGGAGACCCAGGCAACATCAGCAGGGTGCTCCCAGGAATGGGTTCAGAAAGCACCGCTTCTCCCAGCCAAAGACGCCCGCGCAAGGTTCTTTCAGAGCACAACCAGGCGGCTCTGCACTCCGCACACATGTGCTGAACCTCCTACCTGCTACAGAGCGCACACCAGCCAGAGTGGGGTGTGCTGCTGCTGGGCAACCCCAGCCCTCACCGGGCCGCGGAGCCTCCCAGCCTGACTGAGCAATAGCTCCAAGTAACAGCGTAGGGGAGGTGCAAGAGTAAAGTCTGCAGGGTGGAGGGGGGGCAGCTGCGGTCCGAAGAGGATGAAGGACCCTGCAGGTGGGTGATGTCTCAGCAAAGGCTGAGGGTGAGGTCTGAGGTGTGTGGGACTCAGGCGGGGAAGAGTTCATGGGACACGGGGCTGGTCTTTCCCGGATTTGCTGGATCCCAACCACCATCTGAGAGACTGCATTTATTACACACAGGCTGAGCACCCCAACCTGAAAACCCCAAACCAGAAAGGCTTCCCAAACCCTAAATGTTTTGAGTACCAACGTGACACCGCAGGTGGAAAACAACACACTGACCTCACAGTACAGGCCTTGGTCAAAACCAGGCACACTAAAAATACTGCATAAAATTACCTTGTGGCTATGAGTCTAAGGAATATATGAAACATAAATGAATTTCATGTTCAGACTTCAGTTCTACCCCCACTTTATCTCATTTTGTACATGCAAATATTTGAAAATCGAAAAACACCTGAAACCCAAACTCCCCAAGTCTCAATATTTCCAATAAGGAAGTCAACCTGGACTAAGTGATAACCCAGGAAAGCCGCCTAGAATTTTACTCCATCCAACTGTCTGTCCGTCCGTCCATCCATCCTTCCTTCCTTCCTTTTCTCCCTCCCTCCCTTTCCTTTGAGACAGGATCTTATTATGTAGTGCAGCCTGTATTTGAACTCATTTATGTATCCCGGGCTGGCCTCAAACTCACGGTGATCCTCCTGCCTCAGCCTCCCAAGTGCTGGGATTACAGGTGTGCACCGCCATACCTGGCTAGGATTTTAATTTTCACAAACATAAAATGGGAATGAAAAAGTTCAGATCCTATCGAGAGAGAGGGAGGGAGGAAGGGAGGGAGGGAGAGAAAGAGAGAAAAGAGAGAGAGAGAGAGAAAGAAAGAAAGAGAAAGCCAGACTGTGATGTCCCCCAGTGGTACAGTACTATTGTGCTTGATCTTCAGTACTGTAAAAGGTAATATTAGGTGGGGGGCTGAATAACAGCAGCCTGGCCCAGTGGCTGCTTGCAGGCATGAATTCATGCTCAGAGGCACCTCTGAGTCCAGCACTGTAACCCATTAACAGTATCCGTCACACTCATTTTCCCCACACGACCAAATCTTTAATGTGTCCCATCCAGCCCAGCATAGCACCTCAGATTTGCCCCGGTGACTCCAATCTGCCCCTTGATAAGATGGACACATGCAAGGTGGGTAGAGAGGCAGCAGCAACAGGAAGGGAAACAGTCCCAGAGCCCAGAGAGGCCGCCAGAGCGTGGCCGGGGCTCCGGGGGCGCCTTACCCGTCCGGCACTGCCTAAGCTGTCTTCGTCTGACTCTGACCTCCGCCTGCCATTCGGGTGGCCCTGGGTGGAAGCAGACACAAGCGTCCAGGGGGAAGGCCTCCTCCCAGGACACCCCCGCCCCAGAACTGGTCCGCAGCGCCACACACAGCAGCGCCTCCTCAGAGCCCTCCTTCCAGGAACAGGTCCAGCCCTGCCCAGGTAAAGCTGGAACCCTCGTCTGCCAGGGTGAAGGGTTGCTGGGTGGGCTGCCGGCAGACACAACGCACTGGCGTGGACTCGGCACTCCCTTTCCTCTCTGGGCCTGAAAAGGTGGAACCAGCCCTAAGGTTCAGGACCCGGCACAGAGGCCCTTGGGAAATGGTGTTCCAGTCTTCTTCCTGCCAAGGCCCCTCCTGCCTGCTTGCTAGTCCGGGTCACAGAGCTGGGGCCAGGGTCTTCCCAGCAAAATGACCTTGACACATAGCCTCAGCTTGGGCACATGGTGAAGGTTCTGAATGGCTGATACCCTGCAGGCCACCTGCACCTGAGGGCTGCCAGGAGGCCACGCCTCTGAGCCGGCCCTGTCACCTGCACAAACACTGGTCCAACCTCATACTCAGCATCCCGCTCCTCAGCAACCAAGGGCTCCAGCTTCACCATGAGATGTGCCTGCCACTTTCAACCATGCTCCTATCCCTACACACCTGTCCCCTTCCCGGTGTCCCTGCCTGCCTGCCTGTCTCCCTATGCTCATTCTTACTGGGAAAAAATCCTGTGAGCTTACCACTCATAGGTCTCACTATGCAGTTCAGGCTAGCCTTGAACTCACTATGTAGCCCAGACTGGCCTTGAATTCGTAGCCATTCTGCCTCAGCTTCCTGAGTGCTGGGATTACAGGTATGCGCCACCACGCCTGGCACCCTTCTAGCTTTTTATCCTCCTAGAAAACAACTGAGGCAACAGGAACTCTGCTCTCCTTGCCCGCGGGGGCGGAGCTTACGTGTTCTTGGGGCTCAGGGTCTTCCAGCTCACCCCTCCTCTCACTGGGGAATCCGCTATCCCCACTGTTCTCAGAGTCCTGTGGGAAGAAGATAGTCTCAGGGTCCTGGGGCCCTCTGATAGCCAGTGGGGTGACAGGTGGACCTCCCAGGCATCTGCTTCCTTTCCTTGTCACCTTCCTCCTACCCCTTGCTGGGTGGGAGACCCAGAGCTGTGTAACATGGTGGAAGGAGCTTGTGCACTGGAACCAGAAGGACTGGGCTCGACCTTTACCTTGGTTACTCGCCAGCTGCGACCTGGGCAGTTGTTCACCCTCTCTGGGCTTGTTTCCTAGGCTGTGGGATTTGTTTTTAGCACCTCCATTAGGGCGCAGTGAGAAGGGCAGGAGGCGCCACACTCTGACGATGTAGGTCATGTGGGCACTGATGTCAACAACAGCCCACCCACAGCACAGGCAGAAAGTGAAGGGTGGTTTAAGGGCTGTGACCTGCACACAAAATGTAGCACTGGGAATTCCACTTACTGCCACGAAGCCCGCCACCACAACTGCACACGCTCCCATGAACAGATTTTCTATCCCTAGATAGGAGCTCTACTCTGAAAGGGAATTAGGCCTCTCTTAGAACCTTTAAAGCTTCTGCCTACTAACTTGGAGTTCTGCCTGACTCTGCATGTGGTGGCACCATCAGACACCTAATACATTAATTTTCTTCCTGCTTTCTTCTACTAAGAAGTACTTCGACAAATAAAAATCAACAATGCTAAAATAAACTCCTACATAAGAGCAAGACTCTGTCTCAAAATGGAAAAAAAAAAGTGAACTTGAGTGTTGACACAATCTGAGTACAATGTAAAAAAAGTGGCCCCTGCAAGTGTGGCATTTCTGCTAAGTCTGCTCACGGATACGTTAACGTTTTTAATTTGATGTCAGAGTATTCACTGGGGTGAATGTAAACACCACGCCTTTAGTTTCTCACCACGGGGTCAAACCTAAGCTGCAGAAAACATTCTGTCTGTTCAGCTGGCGAGCATCCGCACTGTGTCTCACACCTGAGACTCTACACAGGGTGCCAGGGGTCACACGCGCATGGCCAAAGCAAACCCAGGGCCGAGGTTGGCATGTACTAGAAGCTAGTCTGGGACACTTCTTCCTAACCATTCCCGGGAACTGCTACGGATGGAGTTCTTCCGGGAGGAAAGCTCCGCCTTGGGCAGGAGACTGAGATTCAGCCGCGTCTTCCTGCCACCCTGACCCCATGCCCGCCGGGGTGCCTGGAGGACACCTGTGCAGGGATGCCCACCTGAACCTAGGTTGGCCTTCAGTTCCCATGGACACAGCCGCTCCTCCCACCCTGCCACGGGCTGGAGCCCAAGGCTTGCCTCCCCGCTCTCACCTGGTGGTTGTCCAGATGGTCGTGGTCTCTGGGCACCATGTTATCAAGGTCACCAAACACCGGCCAATCTGAGCAAAGACAAAGTGCTGACTTCACTGCTGGAACAGTCACATGACTGCGTCTGTCACCAAGCGTTTAGTTTTAATTTTTAAAGAAAAGCACACAATGGTGGGGGGGGATGTTGTCTGTCCCCAGGGAGCTGCAGTTCTTTTCTGAGCACTTATTCTGGGACTGCCACCTGCCAGCTAAGGAGTGGCTTCACCTTGTGCCACTTCCACTATCATCATGCAACTAAATGGGTAATGTGCTTATCCACATGCTTGGGTCTGAATAAACTGCAGGTGTGATCCCAGCATTTGGGAGGCTGACGCAGGAGGATTGCCATGCTATCAAGGCCAGCCTAGGTTACATAGTGAGTTCAAAATTAGCCTGGGTTACATAGCAAGACCCTATGTCAAAAATAAAAAAACAAAAAGAAAGGTGAAGAAAGAAAAGTTACTTGTGCACTTGGGACCCAAGGGTGCACCTCAGATGGCTTCCTCTCCTGCTAATTCTCTAGCTTCACCTCTTGCCCTAAGCTCTCCTAAGCTGCATCTATGTGGCTGCCTATTTCCAAAACATTGGTGCAGTGGATCAACAACTGGTGGTCAACTTGAGACGCCCAGCTGAACTGAATCAGGGCCCACCAGGACTGTTGCCAGCAACATAAAAAGGAGAACCGGAGAGGAAGAGGCGGTGCTGTTGGTTCTCGTGGAGAAGCTTGCTGTGCTGGCTTTCCCGATATGAACTCTGCTGTTATCGTGGAGGAGCTCAGGACCTCGCTGTCACGAGGATGGCTGCGGTTCACTTTGGGGAGCGCTTCTCCATCCTTTGAGAATGGCTTCCTGGCTCCAGCACAGATCCCTCATCTGCTGGCACAGATCCTTCATCCCGCTGCTACAGACTTTCTGGATTCCACCACTGACCTTTGGGGCTTTTCCAGCGCAGATCCGTGAAACAGGCCTGCATGAGACCATGCCAGGGGCTCTTGCCCTCCAGTTAAGACCCATGGGAGGCACTGTTCCGTGGGCTCTAGGTCTTCAGCTGGACACATAAGGGACACTGCCATGAGATCCAGGCGCTCAGCTGGATTCTGGACAGATTTCCTGCACTGTCTTATATTTGACTCTTTGTGTGACTGTTGTAAAATAATCTTACAAATGATGTGTCCTATGGCTCTAACTTTGATACCCAGTGAGAGAGACAGAGACGGAGGGAGGGACGGAGGCAGGGAGGGAGAGAGGGAAAGACAGGAAGAGAGACTGTAAGAACTGATTTTATACTTTTAAGTAATCGACTGAGATACAGCCAGGGATGGTGGCACATGCCTGTATTGGGGATGCAATTTTCTTTTTTGGTGTTCTGTCCATTTTTGTATAGAAGTTTGCATTTCATGAAGCACAATGAAAATTTTTTTGGTCTTTTTGAGACAGGGTCTTGCTTTCCAGTTGAGGCTGGCCTTAAGCTCACTCTGTAGCCCAGGCTGGTCTTGAACTCGCAACGATCCTCCTGCCTCAGCCTCCTGAGTGCTGGTATTACAGGCATGCGTCCTTGTCTTTTATAACATTTGATGACCTATATCTTAAAAGTTCATTCAAACAACTCACCCATAAAACTACCACAGCCATGAGCCTTTTAGGCTAGCACGTCTGATTTTCTAATATGAATGAAAACCGGTTCCACCCACCTCTACCTGACCCCCCCCCCCCCCCCGTTCCCCCGTCATGATGACCCGGGGCCCCACCATCACTCACGGAGGTGGTCCAGCTTGTGACTCTGGGGGGTGGCCGAAGAAGGGGAGGAAGGGAGCGAGTCGAAGGTTGCGTCACTCATGCTCTCGTCCGCAGAGTTCTCTGACAGGCGAAGGAACAGGGGGGGCCGACTGGCCGAGAGGGTCCTCACCCGGGGGCTCCCGCACTTCTCCTCCGTTCCCCGCAGCATGGTCTTGGCTGACTGCTGGGGACGTTACCAGATACTCGTGTCACTCAGGCATTCTCTGGGGGAGGAAGGGCTGTTTTTGCTGTTCCTTCTAACCCAGAAGCCCTCGCAGCCAGGGGTTTTATACACACCTAATGGAAAACCCCCCAAAGTGAGTGCAGGACCAACCCTACAGCACACAAGCAGGGGGGAAGAAATGGGGCTCTGCAATCATATTAGCTAGCACGCTGGCCACGCCCTACAGCCTTAAGGTGGAGAACACATCCCAGGACAGGTCCAGAGTCCCAGGCTAGTCTTTGCCAATGCTGCCCTGCATCTGGCCCATGGAGCAGGTATGTGGTGATCTCACCTCGCACACAGCAAGACGCCCAGAGACCCAGGTCCCAGTCAAGTACACTCATTCACCAATGTGCCACACAGCCACGTGCCACCCACCTCTCACTTCTCCACCTGCTTGTTTTCCTCACCTGGTCACAAACAGACCCAACTCAAGCAGATGCCAGTGTGATGGAGACCACCATGAAATAGCCCTGAGCAGGACTTAAATTACTCAATTGGCTTTTCATGTTTACTTGTGAATCTGTCCAAGGCCTAGGCTCCTTGTCTGGAAATAGATGGTGGACCCACAGTAAGTGAACCTCTGTGAGTCATTAATCCTTACTAAAGCCTACAGTGGCAGATGAAGCCAGAAAGCCTCAAAGGGTAAGACAAGATCACAGCTAAAGACACCTGGATCTGATCTCAACTACATAAAGACTGTAGCCTCAGGCATCTCACTCCTGGGTGGATTAACTTAATACTTAAGTCCTTGAGTGGTTCCGCCCTTCTTGAGTACTCCCCTCTCTTGTTCTGATAACTAAATAAATATGGGGCACCCAGAGAAGGTCTGAGTCTCAGCCCTGAGAGACTCTTGAATTCTGCGAGGGGGCTTTGATCCTCCTGGAGCCCTGAAATCATTCCATTCACCTCTTTTTATTCAACCTTCACCGTCCACTGGTTTGGGTGATTGAGGACCTAATGCAGCCCACGATAACTAAGGGGTATTATTAACCTGATACCAGTGTCTGTTATGAGAACAGAAGAGGGCTCAGTGTGCTGAGCTAGAGGGTTCAGGGTAAGGGATACATGGGCTGGGTCTTCCCTGTCCTCACGTTCCTCAGTTAAACATTTCCAGGCCACAGGGAGGCAGAGCTTGCCATCTGGGTGGCAGAGGACCAGCAGGTATGAGCGGGTTTCCCTGGATACTCACCAGCAGCTTGGTGTTCTGATTCACTGTGTCCTGCTCCCGTGGTGAGAGGTCAAAAGGAGCCAGGCCCATGCTCTTGCAAATCTGGTTGCAGGCATGAGAGTAGAAGAAAAGAGCCATGCCCCGGACACCTGGGGACAGAACAGGGCTGTTTAAATAACAACAGGGGAGGCACAGCAACATGGCCAAGGCAGGAAGAAAACATGCTGAGCTGCAAGGGGGTCAGACACCCAGCCTCCCATCGCCATGAACCTGGGAAGGCCCACTCATGGTCTCAGCCTGCTCCCTTTGGTGCACAAAGATCATGCAGGTTTCAGTGGGGAGGGTGACCTTCATGAAATTGGGCTGGCTTTCCCCTCTTACCCAGGTTGCCATCTCCAAAGTCTGTGCCCGTCTCAGTGTGAATCTGTGGATCAGTATAGAGGTCACCCACACCCTGAATGTCTACCACGATCAGCTGATGGCCAGAACGTTCAAATGTGAAGTGGCTGAAGGCCTGAGGAGGGAGGAAACGCACACACAACTGAAGAATGGTGATTGCAAGATACCAGGCTGTGGAGTGAGCAGACACTGGCCAGCCACCACAGCGGGGACTCACAATAGCCCGGGTCTGCTCAAGTTGGGTGGTGGTGGTCATCTCCATAAGGATAAATCACATAGAAGGAAAGACAAAGGAAGGAGGCTTGTAGTTCTACAGGGACACAGGTCTGGCGGCCACCTAAGTCTGCTGACAGAAGTTGGCACTAGATGACAGTGTCCCGATACAGAATTTCCTTCATGCTCCAAGGGGTATGAAGGGCCTCTGGGAATGTGGGACCTCTTGCCCACAGGGATTCTCCTTTGTAGGGGTGGGACCTAGCCAGGCTTTATCTCAAAGAACTGGGTTAGATGGAGGCTGCAGGCATAATAGGGCAAGCACAGGGCCCTACCTGTGGTGTCAGACGGATGTTGTCATCGCGAACAAATCCCGAGTTAGAGTTGTACTTGATGTACTTGCCCTCGATGTAGTGCTCGAGGTGGAAGAGGGGCTTGCCCAGTCTCTCCTTCAGCTCAACGATGCACATCTGCATGATGTCCACCTGGCAGGAGGTCAGGGTGGGGATCAAGTGGAAGGTCAGGGACTTGGGGAGATATGTTCTCTTCTATCTGGGCTCAGATCCTGAATTCATCACTTACTAGCTCTCTGTGGCAGGAACTGCTGATTGTCCTGAGAAACCATTCTCTCTTTTACTTTTAAAAGGAAAACCCTGATCTCTGAATTTCAAAAGAATACACAACCAGGATATATTATAAAGAACATGTTGCTTGGCCTCCCTTGCAGCTAGGTGAAGTCACATGACCATGTCTAGCCAATGAGAAGTAAGCAGCAACAATGCTGTAACAGTTTCTGTGTAGGTAAGACTCTGACTGAGACTCGAATCAACCTCATGATCCACAGTAACTGGGTGACAGCAGAGAACAAGACAGAAGGAACCAGGCCTCTGGATGACTTCAAAGCTGCCAGGCACCAGGCCACCTATTTCTGACCCCCAGGCTGGGACTGTTACATGAGTGAGAAAGAAAATACTTCAGAACACACATTTTTAAATCTGTTAGCTAGCAACTTAGCCTGTGTCTTGCAGTAACACTGTGAACTTGGGCAAGGCAGTTCACCTCTCTGTGACTCCATTTCCTTACCTGTACAGAGGAGACTTCAGTTTTAGTACCAAACTTGAATTTGTAGAGACACGTATCCATAACTGAGTCAGTCAATGGTTGGGGACATTATTATTCTCAGTAGACATAATGCTTTGTATACACAGAAGTGTGCACGCATTATGGTTTGTAAAGTAGGGTAGGAAAGACCTGTGACTTACAGTTCCTGCCATGTTACACAAAGACTCACTCTCAGCACCTGTCACCCTCAATGCCACACATCACACAGGAGGCCCTAGGGCTGGGTTTCCCAAGAAAATGTCCTTCCAGGGAGACTGAACTACTGCCTACGTGGGCAATGGCTGTGGAAGCAAAGGCCAAGAACTGCTTCAGAGACAGCCCAGGTCAAAGTACCAGCCTAGGAGGAAGAAAGCGAAGGGTGATTCTCGGAATGTTCCAGCCTCTGGTGCTGGCTCTGTTCCTGAGAGAGCATGTAACAGGGCGATCTACTTGGCTAGCAGGCTCACTCAGTAAAGGGTGTTGGCACACGCTGAGTGGACAGTCAGTGCCACACAGACCACTATTCTCATCTCCCTCCCCTAATTCAACCACACGATTATTTACTGGACACCTAGGTGCTCAGGGACAGTGGTGAGGGCTTCCCGGATCCCCGCCCCCCAAGTGTGCTTAACCAAAGGGCTTGCTAACAGCAGGTGTTCGAGAAATTCTGCTGGTTGCTCAGAGAGGGGCTGTCCTAAGGGAGCCAGAATCAGTGCCTGGGATCTAGGCGGTGCTCAAACAATGGGCCAGCTGCACTGTGAACCAAGGCAAGGCAGAGGGATGAAGCAGCGACTCTTCAAATGCCCACAGGCTGCAGAAATTGTGCTCAGCCCCAGTCACAGCACACCCTGAGGGCTCAAGCAGAAAGGCCTGCTTGGCACAAGGTGGGAAGGCCTGGAATTGAGTCCCGGCTCCATCCCTGCCTCGCTAGGCAGCTCATTTAATCTTGCTGAGCCCCAAGTTCTCCAGAGACCCAACATGGCATCCAGTCCTCCTCTTTCTGCTTGTTCTCAGGAGTGACACTGTCCCCAATCTCAGTTCACGTGGCTGGGTGAAATGCTCTGCATTCCCAGCTAAGGGGGAGCACCTGGCCAATCTGCACAGCTCCCCTTCCTCGGTCACCATGATTGGCTAGGCAAAAGCATCTGTCCTACGAAGAACCAATCAAATTCAGGTCTAAAACTGGAACTTCTGGGAAAATAGGTGTTGTCATTCCAGTGAGACTGCTGAGAAGACAGAAAGCCAGCCTCCAGCTGGAAGGCACACACCACTGCCAAGCACAAGACCACTGGAGAGCACGTCAAAGCAGAACACCCAGGCCAAGGGCGGGAGAAGACTCCTGGTCACCTCCGTTTGGTCCTGAATGCAGCCATGCCTGTCGCTGGTACTATTTTCCAGGTGCACAAAACAGTGAATTCCCTTTTTGGTTTAAGCCAATCTAAGTGGGTTTCAGAATCTGCTTAAATTCTTAATGACTGATGGGTTCCAGAGCTCCTTTTTTAGGAACAAACAACTCTGCATATCGAGTATGACTCAGGCTGTTGTTCACTGAATAGTGACTCGCTATTAAATACTAGGAGGAAAGAGAGGACACTGTCCCTGCATGCTCCAGGGCGGAAAGGAGGCAGCTGGGGGAGCCACGCACCTGCTTGGGGGGCTTGTGCCGGTTATACTCCTCCCCCCAGAGCTTGGCCTCCATCTGCAGACGCACATCTTCGAAGTACACATCCCTGGCCACCGTCTCAATGTAGCGCTTTGCCACATAGTTGGAGGCCCCCTTCCACTGCTGGGCATGCAGGAAGTTGGAGAGCTTCTTCCTGGGGGAAAGCCAGGAGGGGCCTGGTGGACACTCTGGGGTTTACTGGGGACATAGTCCCTGGTCCTCAGGACAGCAAGATCTGCCTGACCTGGCTGGAGGCAGGAATAAAATGTAGAAGGTGGGAGGGGTGTCCCCACCCCACTGCATCCTTCCAGGACCTGGAAAAGGGGTCACCCGTCACTGAAAGATCTCCAGTCCCTTTCCCCTTGACTTCCAAACTTGAGTAGTGGGCACTCTGTTTCTCTGGAATCCATCCCCACAGCTGGGCCCAGGTGGGGAGGAACATGGGCTACAAGGAGGTTGAAGCCTCTGTCTCCAAGGGTCCTCAACTGAAAACATCCCAGGGTCCCTGGTCTTAGCAGCCTGGTGGAGTCTGCACAGGGCCCCAAGCACAGGTAGTCACTTACGTCCTGAAGCACTCCCTCATGGCTCCCCGGCCAAAGGGCTGAAAAACACCACACAGAGCTCAGTCAGTCCCGACACCCCATCCAGAAGCAGCTGTGAAATGTTCCCCTCAGGCGTCACCCACCCAGTGGGGGCCCTGGACCTCACCACAATCCCGCTGTGCCTGGCCCTCCCTTCCGCACCCGGCACCGGGCACCAATGCCTGGAGCCTAGGGCTGCCCCCCAGGGGGCAGGATGCTGGGGGAGGGGCACCACATGTCAAAGAATGTTTTCTACTGCGTCCGTAAGGGAAAGAAAGTAGGAAGAAAGCCAGTGCAGTAGCATGCCCATAGTCCCAGCTACACAGGATGCTGAGACAGGAGGTTTGCTTGAGCCCAGGGGGTGGGCAACACAGTGATACCCTGTCTGCTACAGTTTGTTCCCCTCCTTCCCTTCATCTCTGCCCCCTTCTTTTTTGGTACTGGGGATTGAACCCAGAGCCTCTATACCAAGCTACATCCTCAACCCTTTAAAAAAAATCATTTTTAGATAGGGTCACATATAGTTCAAGATGGCCTTAAACTCATTATAGAGCCTATGCTGGACTCGAACTCTTGGCAATCCTCCTGCCTCAGCCTCCTGAGTGCTGGGACTACAGGCATGCATTACCACGCCCAGCACAAACTTAATTCTTTTCACTAAGCTGGTCAGAAGCCAAACTGGGCAAGAACTGAATCAAATTCAATGGTTAGGTTCAATACTGACCTTATAGTAAAACTTGATCCCGTTCTTACCCGATCAGGCTTGCAAGCCAAATTGTGAAAAAAATTAAGTTCATGAACCAAGATGCTGTGGTATATGAATTACACCCAACAAAGCTATTACGAAAAATGTCACACATAAGCAATGGCAGAAAGAAATCCCAAAGCTTAGAATAAAAAAAGGAGGCAAGGAGAGGGCACTGGGTCCGAGGATGGCTTGAGACGTCCCCACTCAGCCCTGTGAGGCCAGGGCTCAGGGACCTGCTCACCTGAGACGCCATCTTTATCAGAACCTCATCTTCTAGCCACTGCCCGGTGACAGCATTGTACCTGCAGAGACCAGAGCCCAACCCAAGGTGCAGCTTCATAACATGATCCCACCCCCCACTGGCCAAAGGTGAAGGCCTCTGGGGGCTCCCCTTGGCCCCCAGGACCTAGCCCGCTCTCCACCTTGACCTGGCTCTTCAGGGCAGGGTGGTGGACACTGTCCCTCCCTCACAGGCCTCACCATGCTGGCCTCTTCCCTTCTCTCAAATACACTGTTGCTTCCCACTGTCCCCATATTACTCCCTCCCCGTATCGATTTCTGCCCACTCCTGTCTTGTTCTGCATTCGGCTCCAGCACTGGCTCTAACTCCACCAAGATAACTCCTGGCTGCTCACCACAGGGCCTGGTGTGTGCAGACACCTAACATACACTGGATGAACGGCTGAATACACAAATATCCTCACTGCAACTGGCCTGTGGAACAAACAGCACACCCCAGGTAGGATGGCAGCACCCTTAATCTTGTCAAGCAGCTGGGCCAGGTGCAGCCTGGGTAGCCAGACACATGTCCCAAGAAGAGCTGTCCCAGTGCAGGCCGAGGAAGGCGAGGACCCTGCCTCTGAGTCTAACCAGGAAAGGGTCTGCTGGGTGTACACCTAAGGCAGAGAGACACGGAGAATGTTCTACAGAGACAGAGGAGGTTCTGCAATGTTTCCATCTCATCTCTCAGAAATCCTTTTCCCAGAGAACATCTGACCTCAGGCCTAGCTGGTCCTCAAACAGGTTTGCCTGGGAGACACTTTCTCAGCTCAGTGTGGAGCATTAATACCTAAAACCTCCCCTGGGCTGGGATATCATTATCTCTGGTTGGAGGCTTCCCTTGGCCCACTTCTCAGCTGGGGCCCACTCTAGCACACTCCCAGGCCCACAAACAGGTTTCTCACTGCCTGAAACTGCTACAAGATAAAACAAGCCAAGGCCTGGCAGGTAACCGCCCCACTCAGAGAAAGAGGGCTTTTCACAGCTCCATGCTTACCTGCAACCAGCCTGTGGCAAGGACTATGTGCAATAAATGCCAGCAGGGATTTTTTTTTTATTACTAGGTAGAGAAGAAGGTTATGGAAACTATTCTCCTTTGCCTCTACCGGGAGAGGCACCAGAGGCTGGGGTGGGTTAGCATGCAGCCTTGGGAGTCTTCCTTCCCACCCACAGCTGCTCCTGTCATAAAGACAAAAGGGCTCAAAGTTCACTGAGCGCTCATTACAGGCCGGGTGCTTCAGAGGGTCACTGTTCAATCTTCCAGCAATTGCTATGCATATTATGCCCACTTTTCCAGAGGGGAAACTGAGGCTCAATATCCTGCCTGAGAGTCAGGATTCAAATGCAGGGTGGTTTAAACTCGAATCTTGCTCTCAATCAGCCTAGAAGGGTATAACCCACATGGAGGGGTATCTGTTCCCAATGCTGTAACAGGCTAGTGTGTACCAGAGCTCAAGAAAAAAAAAAAAAAAAAGAAATAGGAGAAGGAAACCTCCACTTTAGAAACCTCACATTCTACCCATCAACTCGTGGGGCCTTTCAGGGCCGTCGGCCACTTCCCTTAGAGAATGTACACAGCTTGGCCTGGCCCACATCCAAGAGGAGCTCCAGAATGCAGAGAACCAGCCCAGAGCACAAATTCTGTTCTCTCGGGCTGGTGGTCCCCAGGACCTACCTGGGTGGCCCAGTGTCCTTAGCCTGGAAACTGCGTGTCACCGGCCAGCGACCAGGCATGCTCTTGTAGTGAAAAGGAGTCCACCCTGTACCTGTGTACCTGGCGGGGACTCCCACAACTCTGACCCTGCCTGCCGGGCACAGAAAAGTGACCCCATCAAGGGGTAGCCTCTGGCAGAGAGCAGGGCGGGTGCACGAAGGGCTCTTCCTCCTTGGATGGGAACAGAACAGTGCTACAGAAAGGTGCAGGGGCAACAGAACAGTGCTACAGAAAGGTGCAGGGGCAGAATACACCTGTTAGCACCGCCCTGCAACTAAGCAGGGCCACGGAACTCTACTGCTCTCACCTATGAGACACATGCAAAACCGATGCCACCCCTCCAGCTGAGGGCTGAAAAGCCACTGGGCCACCCTGACACAGTCTTTCCCTTTGGCAGCAGCGGTGCAGTCACGTGTACAGAGGACGGACCTCCGAGATGGAAACAGCCTGGGCTGCTGAGCTGCCTGAAGAGCTGTTCCCCTCTCACCCAGCTTCCAACACCAGGAATGCACTTTTGCCGCACAAAGTCCCCGGGCTGGTTGTTGCTGGGATACAGTTCTGCCTAACCTGTCTCATGTGTACCTTGCAGGACAACCAGAGGGGATCAGTGAGACACTCAGAGTGCCTAGAGCAAGCAGCAACACTCAGACATGGGCTGGTGTTTTATAGGTTGAGTATCCCTTATGCAACATGCTTGGGACCAAAAGCATCAGTTTTCGGAATATAGTATTTGCACATGCAATCTTGACTAGCTGAGCATTCCTACTCAAAAATCCAAAGCATTCCCAACTCTGAAAGCTAGGTTTTCAGATTGAGGATGGTTGGCTTGTATTACTCCCTTCTCTTGACCCCAAAGGTACTTGGCCCTCTCCAGCTGTGAGCAAAACCAGGCCCCACACCCTGCTAGGACCCCTCAAAGCCCCCGGACAAGCTGCTGACCTGTGGCGAGTAGCACGTTCTGTGGCAATGTCCTCGAGGTGGAACTCAGCCCAGGGGTCGGGCATGTGCTTGGCCTTCTCAATCGCGTGCTTCCAGGCCTCCTACGGAAGGCAAAGGGAGCATCAGATCCTGTTCAGGAGCAGCCCAGCCTCCTCTTACCCTGTGGTTTGCCCTGAGGTAGCCAAACAAGGAAAGAATTCCTGCTACCAGCCTTTGAGGAACAGTCCCCAAGAGACACGATGTGCTCTACGGGCACAGCCTTTCTGTGGGACGCAACAGGCATCTAAGTTACACACTGCTTCACTTGTAGTTCACTGAGAGGGAAAGTAACACCCCAAGCTTGGGTGTGGCTCCAGGGCAGAGCACTTTCTAGCATGCACAAGACCCTGGTTCCATTCTCAGCACTCCCACCAAAAGGAGAAAAGTAACAGAGCAAAAACACAAGATACCATTTTGTCCGCCAGGTTGGCAAACATTTGAATGAATTTAAACAATTTACCGGGTGTGGACCAGGACATGGGGAACCAGGTATCATCACATACAATCAATAGGACAGACCTTTCCTACAAGGCAACCTGGCAATATATTAAAATTTTTTTTGTACTAAAATTTTTTTAAAAACATTCCTTAATTTTGACCCAGCAATTCTACATCTAGGAATCAATTCTGTAGAAACACAAGCATGCAAGCACGTACATACAAGAAGTGTCTTAGTATGACGGGCCTGGTGGTGCATGGCTGTAATCCTAGAATTTGGGAGGCTGAGGCAGGAGGATTACCATGAGTTCAAGGGCAGCCTGGGCTACATAAATGAGCTCAAGGCCAGTCTGTACTACACAGTGAGACCATCTCAAAAAAAAAAAAGAAAAAAAGAAAAAAAAAGCATAGTAGTTGTACAAAACCAAATCCAACCCAAAGTCTTTCTGTGGGGAATAGTTTAATGCAATTTTTATTATTTCTGCTCAAAAGGTTAAGCTGCCCTCCTAAGAGACTACACTCATAGTAGGAAATCTTGGTCCTACCAATCCTCATGTTCCCACTTTATAGCAAATATTGAGTCACACAGTTTTACTGCCCTGTATGTAGCCCACAGATGACCACCCCAGGCTCAGTGTCTACAGAAGGCATGCCAAAGTCATGTAGCACAGAGCTCAGCTCTGGACCCAGACAATTACCAGCTGTCTTGGTTACTTTTTTCTGTTGCTGAGACAACATACCCAACACCCTAAATGAAGGAAGGAAAGGTTTATTTAGCTTACAGTTTGTGGAGGTTTCAGTCCATACTTGGCTCGTTCAGAGGCAGAGTGGCACATGGCAGAGGGCAACAGTTCATGGCAGCAGAGCACAGCAAAAACCGCAAGAGCAAAAGGGAGGAATGGCTGCAAGCAGCCGCTTTCCTTCCCTTACATTGTAAACAGCCTACCCCCACCCAGGGGGTGTGTAGCACTCACACAGTCTCCATGCCCTCCTCTCCCACAGGCTCAGGATGTATACAAAGCAAGCACCTCTTTCTGCTGAGTCACTCAGCCAAATCTCTAGACTCCCCAAGTTGACACAATGTTATCAACCATAACAGGAGCCCATCCCCATCCCCACTCCCAGGGCCTGCAGGGTGCAGTGTACTTCCTCATCCAGAACTTCCCTACCCACAGGAGGGTTTCCGGTCCACCCCCGACCCCCTCCACTACAGTGACAACCCAAACCACCTCCCCAGACATCCCAACTGCATAAGACCCCCAGCCTGGGTGAAGACGGCCACAGTACATTAAGAAGACAGCAGCTGCTAAACACTGTGGGTTGAAAGTGTTCCCCCAAAGTTCATGTGTCAGAGACTTAAAAGCCAAGTTCCCACGTGTGTTGGTTTTGGGGGATGTTTTTGCAAGGGGAAACAATATAGGACACATATTTTATAAGATTATTTATAAGTCACCCAAAGAATGGTATACAAAAGAGTGCAGGAAATTTGTCCATAAACTATAGACCAAGGAATCCAGCTGAGGGCCTGGATCCCACAGAAATGTCCTGCATGAGTCCCGCTGAATACCTAGGGCTCATAACAGTGCCTCCCATGAATCCACCTGGAGGCCCCGAGCCCATAACAATATCTCATGCAGGCCTGTTTCACAGATCTGCGTTGGGAAGGCCCAAAGGTCAGTGGTGGAATCTAGGAAGTCTGTGCCAGCAGGATGAAGGATCTGTGCTAGCAAGGCTGAGGGGTCTGCCCTGGAGCCAGGAAGCGAAGCTCAGAAGAAGCAGAGCTCCCCTGGAAGGTACCACAGCCATCCTCAGCAACAGTGAGGTCCCGAGCTCCTCCGATGATCCAGATGGCCGAGTTCCCATCAGGAAAGGCAGCGCAGCAAGCTTCTCTAGACCAGCAACACACCGTCTTCCCCTCTGGAGCCAGGAAGCAACGCTCAGAGTAAGGACCAGAGCTCCCCCAAAGTGAACCAAAGCCATTCTCAGTGCCAACAAGTTCCCAAGCTCCTCAGAGGATGAAAACAGCCAAGTTCATCAGGAAAGCCAGCGTGACGAGCTCCTCCAACAGAACCAACAGCTCCTTACAGCTTCCACCAGGTCCAACAGCCTCTCTCAGCTCCCAACAGCCTCACTTCTCCTCCAGTTCTGCCTCTTATGCTGCTGGCAACAGTCCCCAGCTGGGCCTCCCACACCCAGCACCACGCTTACTCAATTCAGCTGGGGGTTATAAATTGACCACCAGTTGTCAATCCACCATACCAGGTTAACGATACTCAGGAGCTGACTAAGATTAGATGAGGTCTGGGGCCCGCTGGTGACACGGATAGCTTTAGAAGAGGGAGGAGAGCAGAGCTGGCCCCCTGGATCTCTGAGTGGCGATGCCGCCACCACACGGTGACAGTGAGAAGCCTGCACCAGGTGCCAGTTTCAAGGTCTTGGACTTGCCAGTCACAAGAACCATGTGGCAGCTAAACTTTGATTCCTTATCAATTACCTAACATTGTTACTTTGATATACAACAGAAAACAGACTAAGACTTGGATCTATCCCACTTTTGTGTTTTTTTTGGTGTGGTTTTGTTTTTTTGGTACCAGGAATCAAACTCAGGACCTTGTGCTTGCCAGGCAGGCACCCTTGCTGCTGAGGTATACCCCTGGCCCTTGTTTTTGTTCTTAATAAGTTCATTTTATTTAGGAAGCCTGGGGTGTAGCTCAGTGGTGGATCTTAGCATAAAAGAGGCTCTGGGTTCAATTATTTTAAATTTTAAAATAAAAGAATGAAAACATCTTAAACACACATGCTTTTTTTTGGGAACGGGAATCGAACTCAGGATCTTGCATTTGCCTGGCAGGCACCATGCCACAGAACAATACCCCAGCCTTCTGGGTTCAATCTTGACCACCAAACTAAACCAAATCAAACCACACAAAAAAACCACAAAAAAAAAAAAAACCAACCAATAAAAACCAAGCCCATTTTGTTGCTTTTGCCATAGCAGGATGGAATCCTCCCTGTCCCTTTGAAACCAACTCCCATGACCATGGTGAGTAGCAATCCCCTTCTGCACTCTTCCCAAAGAGTCAGAATCATTGCTCTGTGCCCTCTCCAGAATCTGAGAGACCCAGAACTCCTTCCAAGCCAGAGGCTGGGTTGTGGAGATGAGGATGGATGGTAGACTGCTCAGGGCAGGCCCCAGCAGCTCCAGGGTGCGAGGAACACAAGGGACACGATGCCATGCCCCTCCAGCATCCCTCGGCCGCCCCAGCCAGCCTTCACTGGCATCCAGCTTCCAAGTGTCTCTGGCCCAAAGGCAGCTGCACTGTGCCCCCCCTTCATCTTCATGACCCTTGCTCAAAACAGAAGAGGTCTGCAAAGGAGCTGGTATTATAAACAGACACACACACACACACACACACACAGACACACACACGTAGCCCCCCCCCACACACACACGTAGCCCAGGGCTCCCTAACTTGGGCTTTCTAATCTCTGTGAAGTCCATAGTCTTCTTTCAATAGTCTGGAAGCTAATGTAGGTTTAATAAAAACACTTGGCAAGTACAAAAGTCCAAGCTGACCTACGTTGTCCACGGGAGCAACTGTTGCCCAGGGCCCTCAATAAGGGCTTTCCCAGGACTTTTGCATGCGTCTGAAACACAAAGGCTGTAATCACACAGTACAGGTAACTTACGTCCTGTCAGGGGAGTGGCTCAGTGGGATTTCAAACTTTAGTTAGCGGCCCCGATTTATTTTTCTGCTTCCAAAAAGATGACATGCACAGCATAAAGCCAGCACGCTCTACAGAGTTCGGAGTTAGACATGGAAGCCCTCCCTCAGGAGCCACTTCCAAAGTCCCTGCCGACAACTCATGTAGCTCCTCTGCCGGTTTTACCTCTGCCTTTAAGGCAGTGTTTATTTAAGAGCCTGAGGCTGCAGCACATGTTTGTTCTCCACCTTACTCTCTCCCACTGACTGTGGGATCTTGGACTGCTCTCCACGTCCTGTGTCCAGGCGGCCCAGCTGACCTCACTTCCTTCCCAGGGCTGTGGGATATACGATCATAATCATGTCCCCTAAGGTATTTGTCTAACGCCCAATCGATGGATACTTGGTCTCTCTCCAGTATATCTTGGCACAAACACTGCTGAAGTGAACATCCTCGTATCTGAATCTGCTCATATAGATCTTTGCTCATACCAGATCTCAGTGATCTATCTACAGTATCTGGGTCACATATAAAACCCAAGTGCCTGGAGATGAGCTCAGTGGTAGCCTAGTATGGGCAAGGCCTTGGGTTCTATCCCTAGCACTACAAAAGAGAAAGGGAGGAAGGGAGGGAGGGGGAGAGAGAGAGAAAGACAGAAAGACAGAAAAGA